>JARHVA010003290.1:0-182500 GCA_037957365.1 Torreya grandis
GGATTAAATTAATATATGAATCAAAAGTTTTCCTTTAATACCTTTTAGAATAGATTAAAGATCTATGTTGATTAAATCAAATATGTAGAGATCATACAAATACAAATACACATGACATAAGATTTATACATGGAAAATCCAAAGGGAAAAACTTCTATGAGAATAGTTGCTAGAAGTTACTATTCTAATCTAGCCTCATTGGCAAACCTCATTAGTTATAATGTTTAAGGACACCAATTCTAAGGAGACACCAATCCCTCCTTGATTTAAGAGCACCAAACTCTAAAGAAGCACCCACTCCCTAATTTGAGCACCCACTCAGCTTACCTAATGGAACCAACCTATTAGACTTTTTTATGGAGCTATAACTCCAATTTATAAATTAGATTCATACATGAATCCAAATCATTAGTCTTTGTTATAGGTCTAATCTATAACTGATCATACTCTGCATATTCCCTTTGTGCCTTTCTTCCTCTCTACTCCTCTCTCTTCCTCTGGTATTGTGTATGGATCTCTCTATTTGACACACTTCATTAGCTTCACCAACCATTCTAATCTTCTCTACCCCCTTTGGTTCTGTGTTTTTATGATTTTATATTTGGACATACTTCAGTTTATTTTGTTCTCTACCTTTATCTATATTCAATTTGACTTAATAGAAAAAATAATTGTTCCAACAACATTTTCCTTTATCCTAGATATCATATTTATAAACAAATGATCTAGGGTTCCATTATTTTTTATGTGTTCACACTCAAACTGTAACATATCATGCCAATTCTAGACTCTAGTTCATTATGACTTGAATTATAAGTTTCTTGCATCTTGATTCCATGTATCATGCCATAATTTCAAGTTTCTTTACTATTTTATAGAATTTTGTTAGACTTAAGTTTTGATGCATAGACTCTTTAATGTAGATTTGATCAGTTGGATCAATCAATCTCATTGTCTATGTTGACATATAGAGCCTTATACATAAGTTTTTTCATGTTCCTGCAACTAACCATTTGTCTAGGACATGACTTTAAATGTTGGTAATTGATCTTGCATTTGGCACCATGATCTAATGGTCTCTATTTAATTGGCTCAACTTTAAAAAATGTCCATTTGATCAATCTTTTGATAGGCTCATGTTATCTGTTAGATCTTTGTATGCTTCTGAACTTTAGATTTGTCTACTTTATAATGCATTCATTGATCTTTCTCATCCAAGCTTCTACATGCTATTTGATCTTCAAAGATGAAAAATCTTTACCTTGACCTAGTCATTAAACTCTGACACTTTGACCTCATCTTTGCTTCTTATATCTTTGGATCATTTTCACTCTGTCGGTCTTCTTGAACCTACTTGATCTTTAACTTATCATTGTGTTAATAAAAATCAATCACTTTATAGCATTAGAGTCCATTCACTCTATTGGATCTACTTTGCATGATCACTTGTACATCATCAGATCTTCTAAAAAGCTTGATTATTAAAATTGACAAGATTACACTCATTGGGTCTTTGTCTGACAAGCTCTATGAATGTGAAACTTGTCACTTGCATGCTCACTCAAAGGGACCTTTCACATTTTGACTTTGCTTAATTTTTTGGATCATCTATGTACAATGAAGCATGGGTTGTTGATCAATTTTGGACATAATAAAAAGTCTCAAACTTTGGAAATATTAATTCCTTTTAACTAGAAATTTTTAGGTCGAGGGGTTAGTTTCATAATGATGACAAGGCTTAAGTTATAACTTAAGCTACCAAGTCTAGGCTATAGCTAATCACAAAATAAAAATTACCTATTGATTCCATGACATAAACCCTTAGGGTTTTACAGAGAAACCCTATCCAGTTCGAGAGCAAAAATAATTCAATTTTGATTTCATTCCTTCTCAATTAAACTTGTAGTCTATATATTAAAGATGCTCATGAAAAACCCATAAGATATATATTATCTATTTCTTTTGAAAATGTCTATAGATGATTTTATAAAATCATGACAACTTTGCATGACCTTGTGCATATTTTATCTAAGTATGGAGACCATTTCATTTTGCCTAGAAGGCTAACTTTGCACTTACATAACTCTTGTCGTACTTAGTCAGACGACCTACAAATTAGCACATATTATCCTCTTACATAGGGGATTCCATCCATATATCTAATTGCTCCTAAATCCTTCATAGGTGTAAGATATGTCTTCACAAAAATTCCTTTAAGCTTTTTATTACAACCTACAAATTTGACTAAGTGTTATAAAACACTATCAAAATGCCTTGGAGCCCTACTTTGGTCAAGCATATCTTTTGTCATGCTATATTGTGTGATCTAAAATTTAGTCCATATAAACTAAGCACAAAAATGAACAAACCCATGTGATTATTTTATCCTAACATCTTCATGTGTGTAAATTTTTACCTCATCAATATGCTTCTTTGGCTCTATTTAACCCTTTTTGCAAGTTTGGCAAAGTATAGAAACCTAGTGATTTTTGTCTTAGTAGCCAACTTTGCATCACCATAACTTTAATTTTACTTCATCTCATGGCTTAAAATATCATGCACAACTACTAGGGACTAATGTGATCACAACCATGTGACCAGCTCCCCATACTCATTCACATGTGGTAATTGTGACATTATCAAAATGCCTTCTCATCTTTTTTGTCAAAGACCCAAAATGTCTAGATGATCAATGTGAAGAACCGAATGAATTAAAATCATGTACACAAGCATTCCAATCATTCTTGACCTCTAATAGGATCCTTTTCATATCCTCTAATCACCAAATATAATCTGAACATCAATGACATGTTCATAATGTCCCTTTTGACATCAATGACAATCATATTTCCAACAATCTCCCCCTTTGTCAATGATGGCAAATTAAATGCTCTGATCTTCTAATACTTTGCTCTTTTTCTATCATTGCTTGCATTAGCTTTTGATGAGTATGAACTAAAGTTGTTCATAACAAAATTTCTCCCCCTTAGGTAATGACACAATTGCCTAAACTCAACTTGGACACATGCTCTGCTTCTACTTTGACATTTGCACTTTTTCTCCCCCTTTGACATCAATGGTAAAGGGACTCTACATGACTGTTTGTCAAACTCTCTCTCCCCCTTTATCAAATAAATGAGTTTGTCTAAGAATCTACAACTTCTAACTCATTAGTAATTTTTAGAAGTATACATACCTGGGTTGATTTTTCTCTCTTCTTCTAGGGATTAATAAAGCTTCCATGAGACTCCCCCTAGACTCATGCCCTATCACTAGTGATTTAGTGATGTGGTGTAGGAGCCACTATTCCCAACTTTTGTCTTAGATATTTAAATTGTTCCTTGGGAAGAGGTTTTGTGAATATGTCTTCAATTTTTTCCTTTGTTGACACATATTCCATTTTGACCTCTTGATCTGTAACCCTCTCTCTTAAAAAGTGATACTTGATTGATATGTGCTTGGTTTTAGAATGCATTAATAGATTATTTGATATATTTATTATACTTGAATTATCATAAAAAATTATAAATAGGTGACTTTTACTCAACCTTGATGTCCTTGAGTGTTTGCTTCATCCATAGGACTTGAGTGTAACATGCCACTGTTGCTACATACTCTAGTTCTACTGTAGAAAGAGTAACTGACTCTTGATTTTTGCTCAGCCATGAAACAAGTTCATTTCCAAGGAAAAATGCATCACCACTAGTGCTTCTTCTATCATCCACACTTCCTACCCAATCAACATCTATATATGTTTTAAAAGTTAAATCTTCACTTATAAGGTATCATAGGCCATACTCAATTGTGTTCTTGATGTATCTAAATATTATTTTCACTGCACTAACATGTGACTCTTTAAGACCAGCCTAAAATTTAGCAACCATGCAAACTAATTGCATGATATCTGATCTTGATGTAGTTAGGTATAGCAAGTTGTCTATCATTGATCTATACATAGTCTTATTTGCATTAAGTGACTCATCCTTGTTGCTTTTCAACTTTCATCCAGTTATCATAGGAGTACTAACTCATGTATTATCTTCCATTCCAAATTTCATGAGCATCTCCTTTGCATACTTGGTTTGGGATATGAATATCCCTTCATTAGATTGTGTTATTTGTAAAACAAGGAAGAAGGAACAAATTCACTTTACATTTATGTAGAAAATTCTTTGCACATTTTGTTATTTCTAGCACCAAAGATGATGTCATCTACATAAATAGCCACAATTAACATATGCTCACCTTTTGATTTTAAGTATAGATTATTGTCTGTGCATCCTTTATTGAAAACTTGTTGTTACAGGTATTAGTCCAATCTCAAATACCATGCTCTAGGTGCCTATTTTAGACCATATAGTGCTTTCTTCAGTATGCACACATAGTCTTCTTTATCTGATAACTAAAAACCTTTTGGTTGTTCAATATAGACTTCTTCTAAGTTCTCATTCAAGAAGTAGGCTTTACATCCATTTGATAAACTTTAAACTTCTTGTAAACAAAGAATACTAGAAACATTATTATAGATTCCAATCTAGCAACTGGAGTAAATGTTTCCTCAAAGTATATGCCTTATACTTGTACACCAATCTCACTTTATCTCGTATAATAGCTCTATTCTCATTGAGCTTGTTTCTAGAGACCCATTTTATTCCTATCACATTCTTGTTTGAGGGTCTTAGAACTAATTGCCAAGTTTTTTTCTTTTCTATCTGGCTCAGTTCTTCTTCCATGGATTTTAGCCAATTTTCATCTTTGTTGGCTTCAACATAGCTCTTAGGCTCAATTTTAGACATTAGATAAAAACTTACTTGTTCCTTGTTTATTACAAATCTTCTCCTTGTTTGAACTCTTTCATTATTATTATCAATTATTTTCTCTTTAGGATGATCCTTTTGAAAAAATATTAAAGGTGACATTTCATTCTTTTCCTCAACCTCTTCACTATTTGCTTCTTCTTCAAGATCTATCTCTTCATTACCAGTTTCCTTGTTAGGTTCAACATGTTTTATACCTTCTTCAACCTTGACATTTATGCTCTCCACCATATTGTATAGCCTCTTATTTTAATATACATAGGCTTTGATTTGAGTGAAATAACCAAGAAATATTCCTTCATCGCATCTTGATTCAAAGCTTCCCAGTTTGCCCTCCTTTCTTCTGATGTAGCATTTGCTTTCAAACACACTAAAGTATTTAACAAAGACAGGATTTCCATACCATAGCTCATATGGAGTTTTGTCACTATTTATCCTCATTTGAACTCTATCTAAGATGTATACTATCATTTGGACCACTTCTCTCAATATCCATCATGTAACTTGGTCTCTTTTAGCATTGTTTTGGCCATTTCCTTGATTGTTATGTTCTTTCTCTCAATAACTCCATTTTATTGTGGAGTTCTTGTTACAAAGTAGTTCCTTTTGATCCCATGATTATCACAATAATATATGAATTCATTTGAGGTGAATTATCCACCTTTATCAGATCTTAAACATTTGATTTTTCTTCCAATCTCATTTTCAACCATGGCTCTAAAGATATCAAATCTCTCAAAGGCTTGAGATTTATCCTTCAAAAAGGTTTCCCATGTCATTCTTGAGTAGTCATCTACAAACAACATGAAGTACTACTTTCTTTAGATCCTCTTGTTTTGGTAAGACCACAAAGATCAGTATGAACTAATTGTAGAGGCTTTATAATTACATACTCCTTTGTTTGAAATCTAACCCTAGTTTGCTTGCCTAGTTGACATTCCTTGTAACCAGTATCTACATGTTTGGTTATCTTGAGCATGTGTCTTACACATTTATTTGAGCTCACTTTGACTAGATTATCAAATTTGACCAGACCCATTATCTTATGCCAGAACCAACTCTCATCAATCTTTCCTATCAAGCAACTATTACCATTCACTCCAACAAGATTGTAGATATTTCTCTTAGTCCTTTTCCCTTATGTAACTATTTTTCCAGATCTCTTTATCTTGCATCAAATGTGACCTTATATCCATTATCACACATTTGGTTGACACTTAGCAGATTATGTTTCAATCCTTCAGCATAAAAGACATCATGTGTAGGTAGTTTATCATCTATGTTCAAGGTTCCTTTACCCTTAATCTTTACTATTGTGTTGTCTCCCAAGCTGACAGATCCTTCCTTACATTTGCTCAATTTGGTGAACTTTATCTTATCACCAATCATATGATTTGAGAAGCCACTATCTATCACCCACAAATTTTACTCCTTGACATGGAGTGCAGTTTGAGCAATCATGGATTTATTTTTCACTCTCCACTCATCCTTGGGTTTCTTATTTAGCTTCTTTTCAAAAACTTGTGAACCTTTGTTCACATCATAAGGCATGTCTTTATTTACATTTTTTAATTTTGATCTTATAAAACTAGTTATACACTATTTAGTTATGTGACCAAAGATATTACAATTATATCACATCACATTTGTATCTACCAAGGGTGAAAATGAGGTTTTACTTACAAAATTTATTCTCCTTGTAGTTACATCTCTATAATTATTAGCCTCATGACCAAAATGATTACAGCTATAAAAAAAAACATAAAAATATGAAGAATACCTGGTCATAGCATTTCTTAGTGCAACGTGAGAAATTTTTCTAAGTTTCTCACTTTGGTGTATTCATTTGCATTATCTGCCTTTGTCTTCTTCTTTTCTTTAGGCTTCTTTTCAAGTTCTGATTTCTTCACAATAGTTTTTTTTGAGTATGTATTTGTGTCCTTGCAATATTTATCTTTCTTTACTCTAGATTCTCCTTTTGCTTTGAAGTTTTCATATAGGTTAGCAAATGTACTAGTTGAGAAACTTTTTCCCTTCTCATAACCAAGCCCTAATCTCTTATTTTATGGATTTTGAGAGTTAATCAGTTCATCAAGAATGTCTGATCCTTCTATAAATTTTAAACTATTATTTAGTTGACCTTTGGCTTTTTCAAGTTTTTTTCTTAAAGCCACTATTTTATCTCAAGATTCACATATTCATCAGATTTATATTGTAGTTCCATTTTGACTAAATCTTCTATTCTTTTAGCCTCCTCAACTTGTGTCTTTAGGCTTATTACCATTTGATCAAATTTCTCAATATTTTTAGACATTTTCTCAATTTTTTTTGTCCAAGCTTCTTTTTTTTTTGAGTTCTCTTTTCTCAGCTTGTCAATCTCATTTAGAGCACATATGAGCTCACATTCTAGATCCACTTTTCCTTCTTCATCTGAGTCTTCAACTTCATCTTGATCTAGATTTGTAGAATTTAATCATACTATCATGAACAGGGATTCATTTCCCTTAGACATAAAAGCACAGTCATGATCATCATTTGAACTATCATTGTCTTCCAATGAGTCACTATCTTAATTTGTATACAGACCTTTCTTGTTTTTGAAGAAGTTCTTCTTATTGGGATAGTAAGATTTTACCTTTTTCTACTCTCTACTTGATCAAAGTTATCCTTTTTATTATGAGAGCATTTAATATCAAAATTTCCTAATTTATCATAGTTAAAGTATTTGAATGTTAACTTACCTTTATACTTTCTAGATCCTCTCTTTAGTCTTCTAACAAAGTTAACTTCTTCTTAATCAGTCTTCTTAGATTAATATGTCGATGTTTTTTCCTTTACTTGATTGGCTACTTTAAATGCAAATTCTCTCTTGAAGGTATCTATCTCTCCCATTCTCATCTCATAGGTTACGAAGGTCCCATGTAACTCATCAATAGTAAGTTTATCTAGATTTTGTGTTTCTTCTATTGGATAGATTTTAGAATCATATCTTGATGGTAAGGATCTTAAAACCTTTTTGACAATATTTGGCTCTTTCATTTCTTCTCCAAGGCCTCTGATTGCATTGACTATTTCATCTACCTTAAGGATGTAATTTGCAATATTTTTATTTTCATTCATCTTAAGACTCTCAAACATGCCTTTGTAAGTTTGTAGCTTAGCTTGATTTACCTTGGCATCTCCTTCATAGATGATCTTTAGTTTGTTCTAGATATCTTGAGCATTTTGACACTGCATCACTTTGGCAAACTCTAAGTTTGACAGTCTACAAATAATATCATTCTTTACTTTAGCATTACTCTCATATGCCTTTTTGGCAGCTTGATCAATAGGAGTTATAGCAGGGGTTGTATATCTATTTACTATAGACATCCATACATCAAAACCTAATGAAGATAAATAAGTTTCCATTCTTATGCTCCAAAATGTATAGTTAGATCCATCAAAGAGGCAATTTTTTTGATGAAGATCCTTCTTGACTAGCCATTGTCTTCACTATTCCAAGATCTACCTGAGTTGATTAAGCTTCTTTATAGCAACCCTAGGCTCTGATATCAATTATTAGAGTACAACTAGATACTAAGAGGGGGTGAATTAGTATATGAATTAAAACTATTCCTTTAATACCTTTTAGAACAGATTAAAGATCTATGTTGATTAAGTAAAATCTATAGAGATCATACAAACACAAATACACATGACATAATATTTATACATGGAAAACCCAAAGGGAAAAACCATGGTGAGAATAGCTACTAGAAGCTATTGTTTTAATCTAGCCTCACTAGAAAACCTCATTGGTTACAATTATTAAGGACACCAATCTTGAAGAGACACCAATCCCCTGATTTAAGAGCACCAACTCTAAGGAAGCATCAACTCCATAATCTGAGCACCCATCATCTTATCTGATGGTACCAACCTATTATAATTTTTTATGGAGATATAAATCTAATTTATAAATTAGATTCATACATGAATTGATATCATTATTATTTGTTATAGCTTTAATTTTCAAGTGATCATACTCTACACATTCTCTTTGTGTCTTTATTCCTCTCTACTCCTCTCTCTTCCTTTGGTCCTGTGTCTGGATATCTCTCTATTTGACACACTTCATTGGCTTTACCAACCACTGTGCTCTTCTCTACCCCCTCTAGTTTTGTGTCTATAATTTTCTATATGACACACTTCATTTGATTTTTATCTCTACCTTTATCTATATTTAATTTAGGTTAATATTAAAAAAAAACTATTCCATCAGCATTTTCCTTTATCCTAGATATCATATTTATAAACAAATGATCTATGGTTCCATATCTTCTATGTGTTCACACTCTGACTACAACATATCATGCTAATTATGGACTCTAGTTCATTATGACTTGAACTATAAGTTTCCTACATCTTGATTCCATGAATCACACCATGATTTTAGGTCTCTTTACTATCTATAGCATTTGTTAGACTCAAGTTTTGATGCACAGTCTCTTTAATGTAGACTTGATCGGTTGGATCGATCAATCTCGTTGTCTATGTTGAGATATAGAGCTTATATATAAGTTCATGCATTTTCCTGTAACTAATCATTTATTTTTACATAAATTTAAAAGTCATTCATTGATGTTTCCTTTGGCATCATGATCTGATGGTCTCTATTTAATTATGTTAGCTTTAAAATGCATCCATTCAATCAATCTCTAACAAGCTCATGTTATCTATTAGATCTTTGTACACTTATGAACTTTAGCTTTATCAACTTTAAAATGTGTTTATTGATATTTCTCATCCAAGATTCCACATTCCATTAAAACTTCAAAGATGCATGATATTTACCTTGACTTGGTCATTAAACTTCAACACTTTAACCTCATCTCATTGCTTTCTATGTCTTTAGATCTCTTTCACTCTGTCAATCTTCTTGAACCTACTCAGTCTTTAACTTGCCACTATGTTGATAAACATCAAGCACTTTATAATATTTTATTCCATTCACTCTATTATATCTCCTTTTCATGATCACCCATGCACCATCAAATCTTCTTACAAGCTTGATCATTAAATCTGACAAGCTTACACTCATTGGGTCTCTGTATGATAAGCTCTGTGAATGTGACACTTGTCACTTATGTGCTCACTCAAAAGGACATTTGAAACTTTAAATTTTCTTCATTTTTTTTGGATCATATGTATATAATGAAGCACAGGTGGTTGATGATCAAGTTTAGACATAATATAAAGTCTAAGACTTAGGAACTATTAAGTCCTTTAAATCAGTAATTGCTAGGTTGAGGGGTCAATTTCATAATGATGACAAAGGCTTAAGTTATAACTTAAGCTATTGTGTCTAGGATATAGCTAGTCACCATTAAAATAGAAAGTGCCTATCGATGCCATGACATAAACCTAAAAAACTCTATCCAGATTGAAAGCAAATATAATTCAATTTTGAGCTCATTCCTTCTCAATTAAACTTGAGTCCATGTATTCAAGATGTTCATGAAGAACCCATAACAGATCTACTATTTGTTTCTTTTTCAAATGTCCATAGATGATCTTTTTAAAAGCATGACAATTTTGCATGACCTTGTGTAAATTGTGTCTAAGTATGGAGACCATTTCATTTCGCCTAGAAGGCTAACTTTACACCTGCATAACTCTTGTTATACTTAGTCAGATGACCTACAAATTAGCACATATGACCCTCTTACATAGGGGATTCCATCCATATATCTAATTGTTCTTGAATCCTTCATAGGTGTAAAATATGTCTTCATGAAAATGCCTTTGAGATTTTTCTTACAACCTACAAATTTGACTGTGTTGGAAAACATTGTCAAAATGCCTTGGAGCCTTACTTTTCTCAAGCATATCTTTTATCGTGCCACATCGCTTGAGCTAAGATTTAGCACATATAAACTAGGCACAAAAATGAATAGACCCATGTGATCATTTTGTCGTAACACCTCCATGTGTGCAAATGTTTACCTCATCAATATGCTTACTTGGCTTTGTTTATCCCTTTTTGCCAATTAGGCAAAGTATAGAAACTTAATGATTTTTGTCTTAGTATCCAACTTTGCATCCCCATAAATTTAACTGCACTTCATCTCATGGCTTAAAAATTGGTGTGTAACTACTAGGGACTAATATGATCACAATCATGTGACCATCTCCCCCATACTCATTCACACATGGCAATAGTGATGTCAGTAAAATGTCTTGTCATCTTTTTTGTCATAGACCCAAAATGTCTAGATGATCAATGTGAAGAACTGAAAGAATTCCAATCATTCTTAACCTATGATAGGATCCTTTTCATATCCTCTAATCACCATATACAATCTTGAACATCAATGACATGCTCATAATATCCCTTTGATATCAATGACAATCATATTTCCAATAAATTCCCCCTTTGTCATTGATGGCAAACTAAATGCTTTGATCTTCTAATACTTTGCTCTTTCTCTGGCATTGTTTGCATTAGATTATGATGAGTATAAAATGAAGCCATTCATATCAAACTTTCTCTCCCTTAGATAATGGCATATTTTCCTAAACTCAACTTGGATACTTGTTCTACTTCTACTTTGACATTTGCACTTTTTCTCCAAACTTTTGTAGGAAGCATTTTGTTCTTTCTCCTATAAAGAGCATTTGCACTTTTTCTCCCCCTTTGACATCAATGGAAAAAGGACTCTAGCTGACTATTTGTCCAACTATCTCTCCACCTTTATCAGATAAAAGAGTTTTTCCAAGAATTTGCAACTTTCAACTCATTAGTAATTTTCAAAAGTATACATACCTAAGTTGAATTTTCTGCCTTCTTCTAAGGATTAATAAAGCTTCCATGAGACTACCCCTGGAATCATGCCCTATCACTAGAGATTTAGTGATGTGGTGTAGGTTTCACTACTCCCAACTTCTATCTTAGATATTCATATTATTCCTTGGGAAGAGGTTTGGTGAATATGTCTTCATTTTTGTCCTTTGTTGATACATATTCCATTGCGACCTCTTGATCTGCAAGTCTCTCTCTTAAAAAGTGATACTTGATTGATATGTGCTTAGTTTTATAATGCATTACTAGATTATTTGATATATTTGTTACACTTGAATTATCATAAAGAATATAAATAGGTTACTTATACTCAACCTTGATGTCCTTGAGTGTTTGCTTCATCCATAGGACTTGAGTGCAACATGCCACTACTGCTACATACTCTGATTTTATTGTATAAAGATTAACTGAGTCTTATTTTTTATTTATCCATGAAACAAGTCTATTTCTAAGGGAAAATGCACCACCGTTATTACTTCTTCTATCATCTACACTTCTTACCCAATCAGCATATGTATATGTTATCAAAGTAAAATATTCACTTGTAGGGTACCATAGGCCATAGTCAATTATGCTCTTGATGTATCTAAAGATTATTTTCACTGCATCGACATGTGAATCTTTAGGATCAACCTAAAATCTAACAATTATACACACTACTTGCATGATATATGCTCTTTAATGTAGTTAGGTATAATAAGCTACCTATCATTGATCTATACATAGTCTAATTTGCATCAAGTGACTCATCCTCTTTGCTCAAATTACATCTAGTTATCATGGAAGTACTAATTGGTTTTCTATCTTCTATTCCAAATTTATTGAGCATCTCTTTTGCATACTTAGTTTGGGATATGAATATCCCTTCATTAGATTATGTTATTTGTAAACCAAGGAAGAAAGAAAGTTATCCAAGCATAGACATCTTAAATTCACTTTGCATTTGAGTAAAAAAAAATTTTGCACATTTTGTTATTTATACCACCAAAGATGATGTCATCTACATAAATAGCCACAATCAACATATGCTCATATTCTAATTTGAAGTATAAATTACTATATACACATCATTTATTAAAACCTTGTTGTTGCAGGTATTGGTCCAATCTTGAATACCATGCTCTAGGTGTATGTTTTACACCATACATTGATTTCTTCAATTTGCACACATAATATTATTCATCTAAAAATTGAAAACTTTTTGGTTGTTCAATATAGACTTCCTCTTCTAGGTTCCCATTCAAGAAAGCAAACTTTACATCCATTTGATAAACTTTAAACTTCCTGTAAATAAAAAATGCTAGAAACATTTTTATAGCTTCCAATCTATCAACTGGAGTCATTAATTCTTCAAAGTCTATGCCTTCTAATTATTCATATCCCTTTCACACCAATCTCACTTTATTTTGTATAATAGTTTCATCCTCATTGAGCTTGTTTCTATAGACCCATTTTGTTCCTATTGCATTCTTGTTTGAGGGTCTTGGAAGTAATTGCTAAGTATTATTCTTTTCTATTTAGCTCAATTCTTCTTCCATGGATTTTATCCAATTCTCATTCTTTTTGGCTTTAACATATCTCTTAGGATCAATTTAAATCATTATAGAAAAATTTAATTGCTCCTTGTTCATTATAACTCTTCTCCTTGTTTGAACTCCATTCTTATTACCAATTACCTACTCTTTAAGATTATCCTTTTGAACAAATATTGGAGGTGCATTTTCATTATTTTCCTCAGCCTCTTCACTATCTGCTTCTTCTTCAATATCTATTTATTCATTATTAGTTTCTTTGTCAGGTTCAACATGTTTTATGCCTTCTTTAACCTTGACATTTATGCTCTCCACCATCTTGTGTAGCCTTTTATTATAACATACATAGGCTTTGCTTTGAGTGGAATAACCAATAAATATTCCTTCATCACATCTTGATTCAAAGCTTCCCAATTTGTCCTCCTTTCTTCTGATGTAGCATTTTCTTCCAAACACTATGAAGTACTTAACAAAAGCAGGCTTTCCATACCATAGCTCATAGGGATTTTTATCACTATTTACCCTCAACTGAACTCTATCCAAGATGTATACTTCTTTTTGGACTGCTTCTCTCTAATATCCATTAGGTAACTTGGTCCCCTTTAGCATTGTTCTAACCATTTCCTTGACTATTCTATTCTTTCTCTCAATAACTCTATTTTACTATGGCATCCTTGCTACAAAGTAGTGCTTTTTTATCCCATGCTTCTCACAATACTCTATGAATTCATTTGAGGTGAATTATCCACCTTTATTAGATCTTAATCAATTGATTTTTCTTCCAAGTTTATTTTCAACCATGGTTATAAAGATCTTAAATCTTTCAAAGGATTGAGATTTGTCCTTCAAAAAGGTTACCCATGTCATTCTTGAGTAGTCATCTACAAATAACATGAAGTATTACTTTATTTTAGATCTTTTTGTCCTTGTAAGACCACAAAGATTAGTATGAATTAATTGTAGAGGCTTTGTAGTTGCATACTCTTTTTTTTTAAATTTGACCCTTTTCTGCTTACCTAGTTGACATTCCTTGGAAGTAGTATTTATAGGTTTGGTTATCTTTGGAATGTGTCTTACACACTTATTTTAACTCACTTTGACTAGATTATCAAAGTTGGCATGACCCATTCTCCTATGCCACAACCAAATCTCATCAATATTCCCCATCAACTATTACCATTCACTTCAACAAGATTGTAGATATTACTCTCAGTCCTTTTCCCTTTTACAACTATTTTGCTAGATCTCTTTAGCTTGTAGCCTTCTGCATCAAATATGACCTTATATCTATTATCACACATTTGACTAACACTTAGTAGATTATGTTTCAATCCTTCAACATAAAGGACATCATGTGTAGGTATTTTACCATCTATGTTTACGGTCCCTTTACCTTGATCTTTACTGTTGTGTTATCTCCCAAGCTAACATATCCTTCCTTACATTTGATCAATTTGGTGAACTTGCTCTTATCACCAATTATATGCTTTGAGTATCCAATATCTATCACCCATAAATTTTACTCCTTGGCTTGGAGTGCAGTTTGAGTAATCATGGATTGATTTTTTTACTCTCCACACATCCTTGGGTTTCTTATTTAGCTTATTTTTAGAAACTTGTGAACCTTTGTTCACACTAGGATGCATGTATTTCTTTACATTATTTACTATATATCCTACAAAGCTAGTTCTATAATGTTTAGCTATGTGACCAAAGTTCTTGCAATTATAGCACATTACATTTGTATCTACCAAGGGTAAAAATGAATTTACAAAATTGATTCTCCTTGTAATTATAACTCTACAATTACTAGCATTATGATCAAAATGATTATAGCTATAACAATAATCATAAAAATCTGAGGAATACCTGGTCATAGAATTTCTTGGTGTAGTATGAAGAATTCTTCTTAGAAATGGCTTCTTCAAGTATTTCACTTTGGTGTATCTATCTGCATTATCTAACTTTATCTTCTTCTTTTCTTCAAGCTTCTTTTTAGGTTTTTATTTCTTCACCATAGTTGTGTTTGAGTATATAACTATGTCCTTGCAAGCTTTATCTTTCTTTGCTCTTGATTCTCCTACTTTGAAGTTTTCATATAGGTTAACAGATATACTAGTTGAGGAACTTTGTCCCTTCTCATAACCAAGACCTCATCTCTCTTTTGAGGGATTTTGAGAGTTGATCAGTAGATAAATAATGTCTAATCCTCCTGTCAGCTTCAGACTTTTATTTAGTTGACCTTTGGCTTTTTCAATTTATTTTTTTAAACCCACTATTTCTACCTCAAGTTGCACACATTCATCAGATTCATATTATAGTTCCATTTTGGCTACATATTCTATTATTTTAGCATCTTCAACTTGTGTCTTAAAGTTAGTTACCATCTGATCATATTTCTCAAGACTTTTAAACATTTTCTCAATTTCTTTTTATCCAAGATTCTTTTATTTTGAGTTTTTTTTTATTAGCTTGTCAATCTCGTCTAGAGCACATATGAGCTCACATTCTAGATCCACTTCTCCTTATTCATCATTTGAGTCTTCAACTTCATCTTGATCTATATTTATAGATGTTGATCCTGTTAGGTTGTGGAGCTAAAAGCTTCAACCAATGCAAACATGGAGGAGGTTGTTGAATTCCAGGCAACCGGCATCGGCAGAGTAAAGTGCAAAAGGCAATCAGCATTGGCAGGAATCAGCCGATGTCGGCCACCTCCAGGCAGACAGGGACCAATGTCAGTCGCCTATGGCAATTCTAGAACTGTTCATTGCACGGATAGTTTCGTTGAACCGAGTGTTTGCATGTTAAACGCTAATTATAGTCTTAAGCTGCGTTTCTAATTATTGTAATTAAGAAAGTCTAATTATTGTAAGCATGGGATCTATATAATAGACTCATGGGCTGTATTGTAATTAAGGATTCAAGGAAACAGAAGAGATCCTTCCAAGTAAGATCATTTGAGTTGCAGGTTGTTTCAAGCTTATGGGAGATCTACTTGAAGTACTTTGAGTGCTTGGTGTACTGGCAGTGTATTGCTGACTAGTTAGAAAGGTGAACACCAACTTTGTGTTTGAGTTGTGTGTTGGGACCTTTTTTGGTAGGAGAGTGAACTCTTGAAGAAAATCACTGTGAACACTTGAAGTGTGGGAAGCTTTTGATAGGTGTGGAGAAGAAGTGGCATCTTCTTTATTGTATTTTCTTTCTGTATGAGTATTAATACAAGATAGTGTATTGTCTCTCATATTATGTGCCATTTGTGAATTCTAGTTACTTATTCATTCTGATATAATTCCGTGTTTAGTTGCTAATACAAGGTAATCATATATACTCTTATTGGTGGAGTTGAATCCTAATAGTTGGTATCAGAGCTAGGATCACCAACCAGTGATACCAACCTAACAGTTGGTATCAGAGCTTTTGGTTGGGTTTACTAATAGGTTGTATCAGATCTGGTTAGTGTTTGTTGATTACAGGTTACTCACAGGGGTTTTTGTTTGAGTGGGAGTATAGAAATGATAGATGAAAGTAAGCTACGAATGGAGAAGTTTGATGGCAAGAACTACCAATTATGAAGGATGCAGATAGAAGATTATCTGTATCAGAAAGATTTGTACTTACCATTGGGTGGGGTTGCAAGCAAGCCCATAGATATGAAAGATGAAGAATGGCATATTCTTATCGAAAGGCTCTGGGATCTATAAGATTGAGTCTTGCATCGTCTGTGATTTCTAACTTATCACAGTGTAAGACAACGGTAGAGTTGATGGAATTTTTGGCAAATTTATATGAAAAACCCTCAGCTTCGAATAAGGTATTTCTTATGAAGCAATTATTTAATTTGCAAATGTTGGATGGTGGATCTGTACATAGTCATCTTAGTGATTTTCATGGTTTGGTAAACCAGTTAAGTTCAGTCAATATTGATTTTGATGATGAAATTAAAGCTCTCTTAATCTTGTGCTCATTACCTAAAAGTTGGGAGAGTTAGGTAATGGCAATTAGCAATACTACGTCTGCTTCAAAAATCTTAAAAGTGGATGATGTTTTGAGTGTAATCTTGAATGAAGAGATACGTAGGAAAAGCACAGGTGAACCATCAGGGATTGCTTTGAGTGTTGAAGGCAGAGGAAGGCAAAGAGATAAGATCGAGCATGGGAGATCAAGGTCCAAGACAGGCAGGAGATCCAAATCTAGGTATGGTAGAATAACCTACTGGAAATGTAGAAAGCAAGGGCACTTAAAGAGAGATTGCAAATCAGTTGTAGATCAGCATGAAGGACATGAAGAAGAAGCAGATGTGGCAGATTATGTTGCACAGGATGCTCTGGTATGTTCCTTGGATAAAGTAGAATCTTGGATTTTAGATTCTGGTGCCTCTTTTCATGCATCCCCAAATAGGGAATTTTTTCATGAGTATGTCCAGAGAGACTTTGGAGAAATTTATTTAGGGGATGGTAAGCCTTGTCAGATGGTTGGCAAAGGGAAAGTGAAGCTGAAATTGCAGACGGGCAACACATGGGTGTTGAAGGAGGTCATGCATGTCCCATTTCTGGAGCGGAATTTGATTTTAGTTGGAAAGTTGAGTGAAGAGGGTTGCACAGTAACTCTCACAGTAGACTCTTGGAAAGTTACCAAGGGTGCACTTGTTGTAGCAAGAGGTAAGAAAGTAGGTACACTTTATCTATCTACTTGTATTACTGATTCTCTTTCTGGGTTATCTACTTCAGCTGTAGATTCGAAGATGTGGTTTAACAAGCTTGGTCACATGAATAAGAAGGAGATGCATGTTCTTGAGTCAAAGGATATGTTTTTAGATTTGAAAAGCATGAATCGAGATTTCTGTATATAGAAGAAGAAAGTTATATTTCTTGAGAAATTTGATGTTTGTGACAAGAACAGGAAAGCCTTGGTTTTCAAAGAGAAGATGACAGACAGGTATCAGTCACAGGGGCTAAGGATTTTTGAGCAGAGCAAGGGTGATTTGGATAAGGTTTTTATCCAAAAAGAGCTCACAATAAAAAGTCATTTCTCATAAGCAAAACACAGAGACCAACGTCGGTTAGAAAATTAATGTCGGCGTCCAGATAAGGACTGACATCAGCTATGTGCAGACCATTGTCAGTGACTCAGGGCAGGTAAAAACTAGCATCGGCTAGGGAAACTGATGTCGATAGGGTGGCAGTCACATGGAATCGACATCAGTCAGGTGCAGACTGAGATGTGACTGGCATCGGTCACTGAGACAGATTTTGGGTGGATAGCAAGCTGTCAAGGAGTCTCAAATGCCCATATGCAGGATTGAAAGGGTAAGTAAGCCTCAAATTCATCATTTCCCTTCTTTACACTACTTGTTGCTTACTGATGGTCAAGAATCAAGAAGTCATTAAAGAAGTAGAGCAGGTAGATCCAAGAAACAGTGGGAGCTTGGCATGTATGAGGAATGTGATTCCTTAGAGAACCAAATAGGAGTTTTTTGGTGGAGTTGCCAGCCATAAGAAAAGCACTGAGAGACAAATAGATTTTTAGGATGAAGAAGAGCAAAAATGGACATGTGAGACAGTAGGCCAAAGTATATGGTCTTGAGTAAGCTGTAAGACAATGGAGGTTTGACCATTGTGTTTTTCTTTACCAGGTTGGATAATATTAGCTACATTATCTTGTTACTGTATTGTGTGCTTGTTGCAGGGTTACATATGCAGGGAGTTATTAAACTAAAGGTAAAGCTAGTTCAGAAGTATATCATGAGGAATTTGGGAGTAGCAAGATTCTTTGGCATGAGTGTGTTCTAGAGACATGGAAGGTCACAGGTTGACTTTGTTTCAGGATGATTGTGTGAAACTGGTTAGCACGCTGATGGTTGGACAGTTCTATGAACAGTGTCTTGATTCACATAATGAGGTTGAGTACATGTGTACTAAACTTGAGTTTTCCCAAGCAGTGGGAGATGTCAGAAAGTTTGGAGTCAATCTAGGAAAGGAGCACTGGAGAGCAGTTCAGTGGATTCTCAGGTATCTGAGAGGGACTAGCAGCAGGTCGACATGCTCTGCAGGGTCAAGTTCTTTTCTACATGATGTGTAGATGTGGATGTGGTAGGTAATTTGGATGACAGGAGGTACACCACGTGATTTGTGGTGGTTGATCTTCAAGGGTGATCTTGAAGAGGGATACAAGCTAGAAAATAGATTAGATGATGTACAGGTATAGGTACAGTTGTAGCTATTTATCTCCAAGTGGGAGATTGTTAGGTTGTGGAGCTAAAAGATTCAACCAATGCAAACATGGAGGAGGTTGCTAAATTCCAGGCAACCGGTGTTGAAAGATTATAGTGCAGAAGGCAACCGGCATCGATAGGAGTCAGCCGATGTCGGCCACCTCCAGGCAGACAGGGACCGACGTCGGTTGTCTGTGGTGATTCCAAAATTGTTCATTGCACGGACAGTTAGTTTGTTGAACCAAGTGTTTGCATGTTAAGGGGTAATTATATTTTCGAGCTGCGTTTCTAATTATTGTAATTAAGAAAGTCTAATTATTTTATGTATGGGATCTATATAATAAACTCATGGGCTGTATTGTAATTAAGGATTCAAGGAAAAAGAAGAGATCCTTCCAAGTAAGATCATTTGAGTTGCAGGTTGTTGCAAGCTTATGGGAGATCTACTTGAAGTACTTTGAGTGCTTGGTGTACTGGCAGTGTATTGCTGACTAGTTGGAGAGGTGAACAGCAACTTTGTGTTTGAGTTGTGTGTTGGGACCTTTTTTGGTAGGAGAGTGAACTCTTGAAGAAAATTACTGTGAACACTTGAAGTGTGGGAAGCTTCTGATAGGTGTGGAGAAGAAGTGGCATCTTCTTTATTGTATTTTCTTTCTATATGAGTATTAATACAAGATAGTGTATTGTCTCTCATATTCTGTGCTATTTGTGAATTCTAGTTACTTATTCATTCTGATATAATTTCATGTTTAGTTGCTAATACAAGGTAATCATATATACTCTTATTGGTGGAGTTGGATCCTAACAAATCCTACTATCATGAATAGGGATTCATTTCCCTTAGCCATAAAATCATATCCATGATCATAATTTGAATTATCATTGTCTTCTATTGAGTCAGTGTCTTCTTTTGTGTACAGACCTTTCTTGTTTTTGAAGAAGTATTATTCTTGGGATAGTAGGGTTTATCTTTTTTTCTACTCTCTACTTGCTCAAAGTTATACTTTTTATTATGAGGGCGTTTAGCAGCAAAATGTCCTACTTTACCATAGTTAAACTACTTGAAGGGCAACTTATCTCTATACTTTCTAGATCCTTTATTTAGTCTTCTGACAAAGTTATTTTTTTCTTCATCAGTCTCTTTAGATTTAGATGTTGATGTTTTTTCCTTTACTTGCTTGGATTCTTTGAATTCAACTTCTCTCTTGAAGGTGTCTATCTCTCCCATTCCCATCTCATAGGTTGTGAAGGTCCAGTGTAACTCATCAATAGTGAGTTTTTCTAAATCTCTTACTTCTTAGAATTGTATCTTGATGGCAAGGATCTTAAAACCTTTTTGACAATGATTGACTCTTTCATTTATTCTCCAAGGCCTCTGATTGCATTGACTATTTCATCTACCTATTAACAATCTAGATAGCACCTTGTTTTAAGGCTTGGTAGATTTGGCTCTAAAACCTTCACACCTGGACTAACATTAAAATGATCTGAGTTGTGAGACACCTGAACTCAGACCAGACCTCTAGATTTTGGTGAGGCTAGTTCCTCTGATGTATCACTCTACACTGCTTACTAAACTACTAAATGTTGGGATGAAAAGGGAGAGAATGAAACTGAAAGGGAAATCCTACTCTATTGTTGGTGATACACCTGTATTATTAGTTTATCCACTCAAATTGAGATTCTAAAACACTGATTAGACAAGCAAAGATTCAATCTATAACTCCAATTGAATCATATGCATCAGTCATTCATGAAGAGGTTTTATCAGTTAATATAATCTTGAAGGAAATGGTGAAATAACCCTGATTCAAGGCACTAACTAACCTATGTTTATCTACTGTCAGCTTAAATAAAGGACATTAAACACTAAACATGACCTGAAAAATAACATACCAATATCTAGATGACATCAAGACTTGACAAGGGAGATATTTCTACCACATATGCAAATCAAAATAATATTAACACACTATACCAAAGTAATGTAAATATGAAACAATCTTTTATTTCTCTATAAAGGTTACAAAACTCAAATTTTGGCAGAGTTTGGGCTTACCAAAAGAGAGATCCCCTAAAAAATGGCTAAAAAACCTAAATATATAGAAAATAGAAGCAATATCTAAGATTAGAGTTGAAAAAAGAAGAGGAGATTAACTAGATGTGAACTCTAGTCAATTTTTGAGTTCAAATTAATTACAATATTCTTTAAATATCTCCTTTCTTTATCTTGCAAGAAACCTTCTTTTTAGAGTTGAAAAAGTGGTGGGCCCATCTTGATGTCAACTCAAGTCATAATTCATGAAAATACACATCATTCCTCAATAATAAATTTATTTTATAATATTAAACAATGTCTTCAATTCTTTAAATCTTCAAAAATTTGAATGGCCTTTACTTTTGGCATAGAATTGGAGGTGGTGGGCCCATGTTGAATTGTCAATCTTCCTTGCATGAAAATCATGTCATAATTTTGAATATAAATTCATGTTAAACTTGATTTTAAGTTCTTTAATACCCTTAGCTTGCATGAAAAACATGGGAGATGCATGAAACTAGTCAAACTAGTCAACCAAAGATATGTGAACTCAAAGACTAGTCAACTTCCACTTGAACTCAACTTGCATGAAGTGGAACTTTTGGATTAAGTTAATAATTTTATTTCCACATAAAAAATATATATTAAATATGGAAAAATCTATTTTAACTTTAAGATAAATATTTTAACACCAAAATTCATCTATTTGATTAATAAGATTGCCTGTTAAAACAACTTCTATCACTTAGAAGCTTCTTAGAATATTCAAAATAGAAAAAGATGGTTATTTATTCATTTTTAAATATTTTAAAACACTATTATATACCTTAAAATCTCACACAATGGTTATAAACAACCAAATTTTTGAATCTTGCTCTTAGAGGCCTCATCTTGCTCAATCTTGCTTTCTTCTTGATTATGTTTTGAGAGGCTTAGTTCTATATAAAAATAGAAAGTAACTCCACTATTCTAATGGACTTAAAAAATTTATGGATTATTAATTAACTCATTATGATGTTACACACCAAATTTGGAGTCAAAGCTCCATCTGTAGATGCTAATAACTTTAATTTGTTTTTTGAAATACCTCTTTTGTATGGAATCTGTGCATACTTGAATGTATTTTTGCATATTTTTAGAGTTAATTCCATGGGTAATTTATGTTTTATAGATAAAATTAATATTAAATTAATTTAATGGTCCATTTAAACCTGGTTTTCCATAAAAAAATCTTTAAAAATGCAAAATTTCCTTAAACCATGATAAACTAGGCCCTTTTGGAAGCTTAGAAGCACCAAGATTTGCCAAATAATAGATATTTTTGAAAAATTTATTGATAAAACTTGATTTAAAATATGAAAAAATATATTAAATGATGAAATATATCTAAAAATGAAATCTTAAAAAAACTTCTTTTCTCTCTCCAACCCTACACTCTTCTTGAAAGCATGTTAATTTGCATATTTGACTAGCTATATTTTTTTGCTCTGTTAGATCATGAAATATATTAATGATATATTAATGATGATATTAAGAGATATATTAATTCTTGAATATTTTGTAACAACTTAAATTTTTATGAAACCCTTCTCAAATGAGGAGAAATTGAGAAAAACCTGTTGCATTTCTAGTTGTAATGCTACAAAAATTAGACTATCTTAAACCTGATGGTACATGAGAATAAAAACTTTAATTAAAAAATCACTTGATCTATGATAAATCTCTCTAATTTTAGTTTTTACACCCAAAAATTTAGATCTGTACCCTTCTCCATCTAATTGTACCATCATCAAACCTGCAAGCAAGTCACTATGTGCAAACTAGAAGGAGTGTCTGTATGAAACGGTTTTGGCCATTTTCTAAATCCAAATACCATGAAACTTATGATAAATATTTTTAATGACATTTTATTTATTTTTTTACCCTTTATGTAAAAAATCCATACTGATCTATACTTCTCTTCTTGAAAATGAAGAAAATAGCTTATTTTTGGCTTTTTTAAAAAAATTCAAGATTCCACCTCCAAGATAATGCATGATATGGATTTATACAAATATATTGTATGATTAGACATGAAAATTAATTTTTTTAATGCTTTGGAAGTTAATTTTGGCATGTGTGGGTCCAAAATAAGTCTTTTTAGCTTTTAAAATATATTAAATTACCCTTTTAAGTCATAAAATTTTAGGATAAGACTAAAGTTATATTTTTAAATATAACTAAAGGTATTTGAAATAATTTAATGACCTTTTAAGATCAATTTGATATTTTAAAGACAATAAAATGACCTTTTAGATTAAAAATATTGATTTGATTAGCTTGCAAAGGCTATTGGTGGTTTCTAAAAAAATTGAATTACAGGGGTTAGAATTTGGTCTTGACAGGTCAAATTACCAATATTTTTGGTGACTCACAGGGGTTGTCCAGCCTATTGGTCAAAAGAACTCATTGGTTTTCATATGACAATGTCAAATATACTCTTTTAAGATTTGTAATACCTTTTCTGACTAACACAACAAGACTAAAGGGAAACACAACTAAACTAGAAAGCAGAGACAACTAGCCTATGAAAAAATAAGAAAATAATGAAAGCAAAGCAGAGTGCTACTTATAATACTCAATTATTAACATAAATTAAACCTAGAATAACTAACCTGAAGTAAGATTCTTTCCTCAAGGATTAAATGGAAATTTATTTGATGCACCATAGATCCTTGAAATGCATTTGTCATCTCTTAATGGCATCTTCTTGCAGATATGAGCACTTATATGTTCATATCTTCTAGATGATGTAGTTGATCTATCAATCTCCATTATCAGGTGCATGGATTGAAGATATAGATCTAAGACCCAATTATCTTCCTCTCATATTTTTCTTTGTTGCATCATGAATTTTATCTCTACCTCATTCATAGGCTAGTCATAATTTGTCTCATTCTCATCCAATGATTAAATTAGTAAATCAACCGGTATGCTTGGATTGGTATCTTCATTATGATATATTTGAAGAAGTGGCTCTTTGAGATATTCAACCTCTTGGTATGGATGTAAACATGGCTGTAATATTTCATTAATCTCTTCTTCATGAACAGCTGTAAAAATAATCTTTACAAGACATTCATCAATCTTCACTTGGGGTAGAGATGGACTATCTAACTTTGCACAAAAACTCTCAAAATCATCCCAAAAGGCCTTTTCATCATGATCAATTGAAATGACATAAAATTCATTAGTATTATTACCATTTTAAACATGTTGATCACATATTTCTACCTTTTGGATGGAGTCATATGAAGGTTCTTGATCTGCTGCACTTACTTCATCTTCTATAGAGAATGGCATCTCATCTATCCACTCAAACTCCAACTCATCTTTCTTTGAGATATCTTAAACAAAATTATCTTCTTGAAGATACAAAACATTAGTGGAATCCTTAGATGAATGTTTCTCCATCTCATTATCAAAATCTACTATCTTAAGCTCTTTAATTTCATTCAAGAAATTGTGGTATAACTACTGTCAATGATCATCTTCTTCAAGAATATTCTCCATATTTTCTATCTCTTTGGCTGAATCTTCATTATTTTATTCATAAAGGAGAGGTTTTTGCTCTAAGAGTGGCATGTTAGGCCCCTATAAATACTCTAAGAGATGAGATAGATCCAATGTTTGTGCCATAGATGTTTGATTTTACTCTTGAGACTGTTGAACCTGAACAACTGTTACCTCCTATTTTTACATATTTCCTTGAATGGATTTCCATGAAGGAAAGGCTCTGGGACCTTGAGGAGGGAGGGGTTAGGACTAAATGTCAATAATGACTTCGAGGTTGATTTTATCATTTGGACTTATGCTTGGTTGTTGTGTTTGATTCTAAGTTAGAAAATTAGGATTAGGAGACTTTGGAATTGAAAGTATTACAGCTTGAGGCATGATTGCGATATTTTCTTATTGAGATGGATTTAGAATCCATGAATATTGAAATGGGGAAGCAAGAGGTATTGATCTTTGAGACTAAGATTACTTATCTAATAACTCTTGTTTGTATGCTAATATCTCCTTAGCAATCATTTTTATTACTCTTTTCATTTCCTCCAACTCATCTTGAAAATTTAGAGAGTTTTCAAAGGGTGCTAGATATTGGAATGGGTATGGATCATTTAGATGAGGATGAGATGCATATGGATCATAAGGATCATACTGTGATGGTATATAGGGTTGTTGATACTGTTAGATTGTGGAGCTAAAATCTTCAACTAGTGCAAACAGGGAGGAGGTTGCTGAGTTCCAGGGAGACCGACGTCAGCAGGGTGCAGTGCACAGGGAAACCGATGACGGCAGGGTGGACAGGAAGACAACTGACATCGGCAAGATGTCGGCCAATGACAGTCACCTCCAGGTAGACAGGGACCGATGTCAGTCGCCTGTGGCAGTCTCAGAACTGCTTGTTCCACGGATAGTTAGTTCGTTGAACCGAGTGTTTGCATGCAAAGGCTATTTTTGGTCTTGAGTTGCGTGTCTAATTATTGTAATTAGGTTAGTCTAATTATTGTATGCATGAGATCTATATATGGACTCATAGGCTGTAGTGTAAGTTTGTAGTTAGGGAGTAAGAGAGCAATAAGCTCCTTCAGAGAGAAGAGAGCAATGGTGCATTCCTCCTAGTGCCACAGTACCAAGGTGGGTACTGGATTGGAGAATCAGAAGGGTTCTTCGTGTGTGTATGATCTTGGTCAGCATATGGGCATGACTTTCTATAGGAGATCTACAATGGTGAGTAAGGTCTAGTGATTTGCAGGTAGCAGCAGAGAGCAGGTGATCTACTTGGAGTACGGTTGTGTACTTGGTGAACTAGCAGCATGTTACTGACTGGTTGGAGAGGTGAACTTCAATTCTATATTAGAATTGATTGTTGTGACCAAGAGAGAGAGGGAAGAAGGTCTTGAGGAGTGGCGAACCTTTGAGGTGGAGGAAGAAGTGGCATCTTCCTTATTGTATATTCTTCTGAGTGATTATTAATACAATTGTGTATTGTCTCTCAATTCCTGTGTTGTTTCATATTTCTAGTTACTTATTGATTCTGGTTAAATTCCATGTTTAGTTGCTAATACGAGAAGTAAACATATGTGCTCTAATTGGTAGAGCAAGATCCCTGACAGATACTGGGAAGAATGACCATAATCTGCTTTATATGCTACCATAGCCTATAAGAAGATACATGAAAATAACTAAATTTATGAATAAGAATGTCTTTTACCTTGAGATTTAGATCAAAGGAGTACTGAAATTGGCTTTGAAGATGAAATTATTTAAAAATTATATTCCAATAGCTGAACTCGAGTCCCATTGGATGTGTCAAAACTATTAGCTATCCAGATAGCATCTTGTTTGAAGGCTTGGTAGATTTGACTCTAAAACCTTCACACCTGGACTAACATTAGAATGATCTAAGTTATGGGACACCTAAACTCATATTAGACCTCTATATTTTTATAAGGCTAGCTCTTATGATGTATCACTCTACACTGCTTACTAAACTACTGAATGTTGGGATGAAAAGGAAGAAAAAGAAACTAAAAGGGAAATCCTACTCTTCTATTGGTGATACACCTTTATTGTTGATTCATTCACTCAAATTGAGCTTCTAAAACATTGATTAGACAAGCAAAGATTGAATATATAACTCTAATTTAATCCTATGCATCAATATTTCATGAAGAGGTTTTAGCAGTTAATATAAATTTGAAGAAAATGATGAAATAGGCTTGATTCAAGGCACTAACCAGCCTATATTTATTCACTATCAGCGTAAATAAATGACATTAAACACTAAACATAACCTACATAATATCATATCAATATCTATATGACATCAAGACTTGATAAGGAAGATAGTTTTACCACATATGTAAATCAAACTAATATTAACACACTATAACAGAGTAATAGAAATATGAAATAATCTTTTATTTCACTGAAAAGGTTACAAAACTCAAATTTTGATAGAGTTTGGTCTTGTCAAAAGAAGGATCCCCCAAAAAATGGCTAAAAACCCTAAATATATATAAAATAGAAGCAATATCCAAAACTAGAGTTGAAAAAAGAATAAGAGATTAATTGTATGTGAACTCTAGTCAATTTTTTATTTCAAATTAATTACAATATTCTTTAAATATCTCTTTCTTTCTTTATCTTGTAAGAACCCTTCTTTTTGGATTTAAAAAAGTGGTGGGCCCATATTGATGTCAACTCAAGTCATAATGCATGAAAATACACGTCATTCTTCAATAATAAATTCATTTTAAAATATTAAACAAATTCTTCAATTCTTCAAGTCTTCAAAAATTTGCATGGCCTTTACTTTTGGCATAGAATTGGAGGTGGTGGGCCCATGTTGAGTTGTCAACCTTATTTACATAAAAATCATGTCATAATTTAGAATATAACTCTATATTTAACTTTATTTTAATTTTTTTAATGTCTTATCTTGCATGAAAAGCATGGGAGATGCATGAAACTAGTCAAACTACTCAACCGAAGAGATGTGGACTCAAAGACTAGTCAACTTCCACTTGAACTCAACTTGCATGAAGTGAAACTTTTGAATTGAGTTAATAATTGTATTTACACGTAAAAAAATATATGTGGCATATGAAAAACTCCATTTTAACTCTAAGATAAATATTTTAACACCAAAATTTATTTATTTGATTGATAAGATGACCTATAAAGCCAACTTCTATCACTTAGAAGCTTCTTGGAATCTTAAAAATATCAAGAGATAGTTATTTATTCATTTTTAAATATTTTAAAATACTATTATATACCTTTAAAACTCACACAATGGTTAGAAACAACCAAAATCTTGAATCTTGCTCTTAGAGGCCTCATCTTGCTCAAGCTTGCTTTTTTCTTGACTATGTTTTGAAAGGCTTAGGTCTGTGTAAAAATAACAAGCACCTCCACTTTTTAAATATATTTAAAAAATTTATGGATGATTATTCAACTCATTATTATGCTACACACCAAATTTGGAGTCAAAACTCTACATGTAAATGCCAAAAACTTTAAATTTCCTCAAAAAATGCCCCCTTTTGCATGGAATCTATGCATACTTGAATATATTTTTGCATATTATTAGAGTTAATTTTACGGGTAATAGATGTTTTCTAGATAAAATTAATATTTAATTATTTCAATGATCCATTTAAACCTGGTTTTCCATAAAAAATCTTAAAAAATACAAAATTTCCTTAAACCATATGCTAAACTAAGCCCTTTAGAAAGCTTGGAAGCACCAAGATTTGCCAAATAATGGATATTTTTAAAAAATTTATTTAGGAAACTTACTTGAAAACATTAAAAAATAGAAAAATTATGAAAAATATCCAAAAATAGAATTTAAAAAAAATATTTTTTGTCTCTCCAAACCTACACTCTTCTTGAAAGCATGTTAATTTGCATATTTGACTGGCTATTTTTATTTATTCTATTAGATAATTAAATATATGAATAATATATAAAGGATGACATGGAGAGATATATTAATTCTCTAATATTTTGTAACAACTTGAAATTTTATGAAACCCTTTCTAGGTGAGGAGAAATTGAGAAAACCCCTTGCCTATCTGGTTGTAATGCTGTAGAAATTAACCTATCTTAAACTTGATGGTACATGAGCATAGAAAATTTAATTCAAAAAATACCTAATCCATGATAAATATCTCTGAGTCTAATTTTTACATCCAAAAATTTAAATATGTACCCTTCTTCCTCTGACCGTACCATCATCAAACCTGCAAGCAGGTCACTATGTGCAAACTAGGAAGAGTGTCTGTATGAACCAGTTTTGGTCATTTTATAAATCCAAATTCCATGAAACTTATGATGAATATTTTTCATTACCTTTTATTAATTTTTCTTGCCCCTAATGTAAAAAATTTATACTGATCTATACTTCTCTTTTTGAAAGTGAAGAAAATAGCTTATTTTTAGTTTTTTTTTTTAAATTAAGATTTCACCTCCAAGATAATTCATGATATAGATATCCACAACTATATTGCATGTTTAGACATTAAAATTAAACTTTATCATGTTTTAGATGTTAATTTTGGCATGTGTGAGTCCAAAATAAGTCTTTATAACTTTAAAAATGTATTAAATTACCTTTTTAAGCCATAAAATTTTGGGATAAGGATAAAGTTATATTTTTGAACATAAATAAAGGTATTTTGAATAATTTAATTACCTTTTAAAATTAATTTTACATTTTAAAGACAAAAAAAATAACATTTTAGATTAAAAATATTGATTTGATTAACTTGTAGATACTATTAACGAATTCTAAAAAAATTGAATTGCAAGGGTTGGAATTTGACCTTGACAGGCCAAATTACCAACACTACCCTAAGGAGGTAGTCTGTAATATTTTCCTCTTCATTCATCTTAAGGCTCTCAAACTTACCTTTGTAATTTTGTAGCTTGACCTGCTTTACCTTGTCATCTCTTTTATAAATGCTCTTTAGTTTATTCTAGATATCTTGAGCATTTTGACACTACATCACTTTGAAAAACTCTGACTTTGATAGTCCATAAAGAATAGCATTATTTGCCTTAGCATTTCTATCATATGCCTTCTTGGCAACCTGATCAGCAGGGGCTATATATCCATTTACTACAAACATTTATACATCAAAATCTAATGAAGATAAATAAGCTTCCATTCTTATGCTCCAGAATGCATAGTTAGATCCATCAAAGAGAGGTGCTTTATTTGATGAAAATCCTTCTTAACTAGCCATTGTGTTCATTGTTCCAAGATCTACCTAAACTGATTAAGCTTCTTTTAAGAAACCCTAGGCTCTGATACCAATTATTGGAACACAACTAAATACTGAGAGGGGGTGAATTAGTATATGAATTAAAATTATTCTTTTAATACCTTTTATATCATATTAAATATCTATGATGATCAAATCAAATATGTAGAGATCATACAAACATAAATACACATGACATAAGATTTATGTGTAAAACCCAAAGGGAAACACTATGGTGAGAATAGTTGTTAGAAGTTATTATTCTAATCCAGCCTCACAGTTTAAAGCCTCACTGGTTACAACGTTTAAGGACACCAATCGTAAGGAGATACCAATCCCCTGATTTAAGAGCATCAACTCTAAGGAATCACCCACTCCCTAATATGAGCACCCATTCAGCTTATCTGATGGAACCAACTTATCAGACTTTTTTATGGAGCTAAAAATCTAATTTATAAATTAGATTCATACATAAATCTAGATCGTTATTCTTTGTTACAAGTCTAATCTACAATTGATCATACTCTACACATTCTCTTTGTGTCTTTCTGCCTCTTTACTCCTCTCTCTTCCTCTAGTCTTGTGTATAGTTATCTCTCTATTCAACACACTTTATTGGCTTCACCAACCACTCTGCTCTTCTTTACCCACTCTAGTTCTATGTCTTTATGGATTTTTATTTAACACACTTCATTTGATTTTACTCTCTACCTTTATCTATATTTGATTTGGATTAATATCAAAAAAAACTATTCCACCAGCATTTTCTTTTGTCCTGGATAGTATATTTATAAACAAATGATCTAGGGTTCCATATCTTCTATGTGTTCACACTCCAACTGTAACATATCATGCCAATTCTGAACTCTAGTTCATTATGACTTGAATTGTAAGTTTTTTGCATCTTGATTTCATACATCACACCATAATTGTAGGTCTTTTTACTATCTATAGCACCTGTTAGACCCAATTTTTGATGCATAGGTTCTTTAATGTATATTTGATCGGTTGGATCAATCAATCTCATTGTCTATGTCGAGATATAGAGCTTATACACAAGTTCTTGCATTTTCTTGTAACTAACGATTTGGTTGGACATGACTTTAAATGTCAGTCATTGATCTTACCTTTGGTGCCATGATATGATGGTATCTATTTAATTAGCTCAACTTTAAAACATGTCCATTAGATCAATCTCTGATAGGCTCATGTTATCCATTAGATCTGTGTACACTTCCAAACTTTAGTTTTGTCAACTTTAAAATGTGCTTATTGATATTTCTCATACAAGATTGCATGTGTCATTGGATCTTCATAGATGCATGATATTTACCTTCACTTGGTCATTAAACTTTGACACTTTGACCTCATTTCACTGATTCTTATATCTTTGTATCACTTTCACTCCATCGATCTTCTCAAACATGTTTGATCTTTAACTTGTCATTGTGTTGATAAACATCAAGCACTTTATAGCATTTGAGTCCATTCACGCTATTGTATATCTTTTACATGATCAGTTGTTCACCATCATATCTTCTAATAAGCTCGATCATTAAATCTAACAAGGTTATGCTCATTGGGTCTCTGTCAGACAAGCTCTGTAAATATGATGTTTGTCACTTATGTGCACACTTGGAGGGACCTTAGACACTTTGAATTTATTTCACTTTGTTGAATCGTCTATGTATGATGAAGCACAGGTCATTGATCAAGTTTGGACATGATATAAATCCTAAGATTTAGGAAATATTAAGTCCTTTGAATCGATAATTGCTAGGTTGAGGGGCCAGTTTTGCAATGACAACAAAGTCTTAAGTTACAACTTAAGCTACTGAGTCCAAGCTATAGCCAATCACCATCAAAATAGAAAGTACCTATTGATGCCATGACATAAACCCTTAGGGTATTACTAAGAAACCCTATCTAGTCCAAGAAAAAAAATAATTCAATTTTGAGCTCATTCCTTCTCAATGGAACTTGTAGTCCATATATTCAAGATGCTCATGAAAAACCCATAACAGATCTACTATCTATTTCTTTTGAAAATGTCCATAGATGATCTTTGTAAAAGCATGATAACTTTGCATGACCTTGTGCATATTTTGTCTAAGTATGGAGACCATTTCATTTCACCTGGAAGGTGAACTTTGTCCCTGCATAACTCTTGTCGCACTTAGTTGGATGACCTACAAATTAGTGCATATGATCCTCTTACATAGGGGATTCCATCATATATCCAATTAATCTTGAAGCCTTCACAGGTGTAAGATATGTCTTCATAAAAATGCCTTTGAGCTTTTTCTTGTAACTTGCAAATTTGACTAAGTGTTGAAAAACACTGTCAAAATGCTTTGGATCCCTACTTTGCTCAAGCATATTTGTTGTCACGCTATGTTGCATGACCTAATATTTAGCACATATAAACTAGGCATAAAAATGAACAAACCCATATGATCATTTTATTATAACACTTCCATGTGTGTAAACGTTGACCTCATCAATATGCTTACTTGACTCTGTTTAGACATTTTTGAAAATTTGGCCAAGTATAGAAACTTATTTTTGTCTTAGTAGCCAACTTTACATCACCATAACTTCAATTGCACTTCATCTCATGGATTCAAATCTGGTGCAAAACTACTAGGGACTAATGTGATCACAACCATGTGACCAACACCCCCATACTCATTCACACGTGGCAATGGTGACATCAACAAAATGTCTTCTCATATTTTATATCATAGACCCAAAATGTCTAGATGATCAATGTGAAGAACCGAATGAATTCCAATCATGTACATAAGCATTCCAATCATTCTTGACCTCTGATAAGATCCTTTACATATATTTTAATCACCATATACAATCTTGAACATCAATGACATGCTCATAATGTCCCTTTTGACATCAATGACAATCATATTTCTAACAATAATAGCTTATTAACAAAAACCAAATTCAAGGAGAGTAAATAAACAATAATCTGAATGGATCAATGGCTCCAAATCAACACTTGAATTTGTTTGCCACTCCTCTTCAAAGTCATACCAATCAAACAAGCAACAAGAGAAATGTTCATATGATAGATAAGAAACATCAAAGAGAAGGACCTAAGGTTGGTAATGCTTGTATACTTGATGGTTTTATTGGTATGGTTGGTCTATATGTGAGTTAGGATGAACAATAACAATCATAATTATCTTTATAGACTGACATAAATAAAGGTCATAACAATAGAACTTGTGTATACTTGGATGGTTTATGAGAATATTCAAGGTGGCCATAGATCTAGTACAGGGTAATCCAAAATCATTGTCTAGGGTATAGGGTTTCAAATCCTATGTCTAAGATACAAGGCAAGATTTTAATCAGATCCAAAGATAAATCAATAATATAGCAATGGTAAAAAAATGGGGTGTATCAAAGATATAATAAGGTTACCACATACAAGACACTGATAAACAAGGACAACTTAAATCCAAAATCATTTTCACATACTAAAATAATAAAAAAATTAAATGGTGCAATAGTCAACTAATGGACAGTCTATGCAACTTCAGGGGATAATGGCAAGCCTAAAGAACATATAGTTATACCAATTTATTCAGTATAAAAAGGAGCATAAGCAAGGATAAAAAAATTACATCTACTATAATAATAAGCAAAACAAATCCATCTACTAAGTAAATAAATGAATACTTACCTTTGGGGTGACTCTTTGGTGCATCAACCTTCCCCTTAGCTCAAATGATACTTTGAAAGATATGTTGTAAGTTGAATACATCAAATGGAAAGAAGAAGACACACATATTCTTGATTGGGGACTCCAAACATTGGGACACCTCTTTGGCATGACTTCTATTGAGCTTCAAATACCTTTAGCAATACTAGACCTCCAAGAATAAGACTGTAAGACTCTAACTCCTCTATTTACTATTTAAGAGTATAAAATTGATTGAAAGCAGAACAAATGAGTGTGTTATATGTTTCAAAATGATAATATTACCCCTTTATATACTGCTCTAAACCCAAAATTAACCATGAACTCTACGTCAATGGTATCAACTAGGACAATATAGTCATAAAGGATGTCGACTGACACAAAAATGTATAGGCCATACCAATACAATAAAAATGACAGAGATAAGATTGATATCTATATCACTATAGTTAATATAGTGTATTTAATTCTTTTCTTTCAAAATATGTGCTTCATGGGCTCATCCCATATCTCAAAAGGGTGACACATATCGCACTCATTATATTCATTTAGACTCTAGCTACTTCTATCAATGATGACATACAAAATGACATTCACTCATATAACTAAAGAGACATTTATAATTCACTCCACCCATAAAGGGATGTACCTAGGATGTGCCACTTATTCCTATAAAAGGGCATATTTAGTATATTACTTAGCATTTTTTTAAAGTACTCAGGGTTTTGTTTAGATTTATTTTTGTTAAAAAATTGATCAAATTTATGTTCAATATTTACACAAATTTGGAAACACTTGGATCTACATGGGTGTTATATTCACCTCTCAATTAAATTATGTATAATACTCCCAAATTTTAAGATTCCATCATATTATTATTATTTGGATCTGTGTGTGTGTGTGTGTGTGTGTGTGTGTGTTATAGATTCTCAAGTACATGACTTTGGTTTTAGAGCTCCATACACAATTTTTTTTGCATTCATATCTTCCTTTACTTTTATATATATATATATGTATATACACACACATCAAAATTGAGAAAAATGTAGATACCTAAAAATAACCCATAGATATTTATAAATTACATAATTCTAACATGATTGTGTACTTGATGATTATTGGTTTAAATTAGGTATTATTGACATATTTTTCTTCTAATTGTTCCTAATTCATCTGTTAACCACCCAACTTCCTTTCTATCTCTATGAATTTCCTCCGATTGGACCCCATTATTCTGTGTTTGTATGCTCTTGGGGTTTCTCTAAAGGGTTCATATGTACCTGACACGCTTTTGAATGGCCCCTTCCAGCATAAGTGCCTTCATCCCTTGTTCCCAATTTTTTTTATTTTCAACCGTTAGAGGTTAGTTTGGCCACCATTAAAGTTTTATTTTGAATTCAATTTATCTTTAAATACACAAAAAATTAGTTCATTCAAGGATCTTGGCAATATCAAAATAATTTTCATGTTCATTAAATAATTATGCAATTTAAAGAAGAGCAAATATTTATTGAAGCACTCAAGTTCATGTTGTGGATATTTGCATGACATTAGTTTGCATACTTCAATTATTGTAACTATTGAGATGTGTTGCTTTTGATAATGTTATTGCTGAGTGCCCTGAAAAATATCAAGATAATTAGACTATTCACTGGGATAACATAAACCCCATTTTTTTATATTGTAATCCAATTTTTTATTTGATTGGGTAAAACCTAGGTTTTTAAGGGCCTCGAAACCACCAAAGTGAAGTATCACAGATTAAATAGGCCAACAACAGGGTCAAATAGCCAAAAGACAAAGAACTACAGAAACAAACCTAGAATGAGAAAACAAAAACTAAAGAGAAACTAGAAAATAAAGCTTCAAGGGCAAACCCCCTTCATAACATCATCACAGAGGGCACTTCACACTAGTAAGTCCACCTAAGAGATAGGTCTTTTGTCATTAAGGTCCTCCGTACAGGATCAAATGGTAGAGTTACAACAAGAGGCTTTATCTTTCCTCTAGCATTCCCAGCGTGGTAGAGCTTAGCGAAAGGCAAAGAGCAGACCATTTTAATCCTTTTCCCAAATAGAATCGTAATTTTTTTATAAAAGACCATCTTATCAAGTCCAACAAGGAAGATGTGACAGCAAACATCCCCCAAAGAAGCAGAGAAGCTAAAATTTGAAATCTTGGAATCAAAATCCATTAAATAAGGTAAAATGGACCAGTGACTAAAGGTTTGGCCACCACTGAAATTGACAATGCAATTAGCAAGCTTGAACAATCCCATCATTTTTGAAATTTAAAGGCCTGATATTTTCTAGATGGAGACAGCGCATAAACCCAAAGAGGCATATAGAAATAAAATTTGAATTTTTGGAGGTAATGCCCATTAATAAAGTCAAATCAGTACAATTACTATATGACCAATTATTACAAACTCCAACAATCTAAAAGTGGCAATATGGAATAGTCGACACCCACATGTCTACGTCATCCATCCACTGAGACATCCATCTTGGAGGTAGTGGGATCAACCCAAGGCATTCTCAAGAATAGGAAGCCAGTGAGAAGCTTCGATTTACCGAGCCAAGGGAAAAGAAACACTCTAACCACCTAAAAATGCGTAGAGGACTTCATAGTCCATCCAAGCAAAGTGAATCAAATAAATAAACATAAGTAGATTGTTGTAAAAACAATGTCTCATTTCCTTGATCGAGAAATCTTGGTTCAAAATAAACATGCACTCTATCTCCAACACCCAGTTTAGGAAAGCCATAGATCAAACCCAAGTCCATCCTAAGAGTAGACAACAATTGAGAAGCATCAAGGCGTCGGGTCATGGGAAGGAAGGGCGATGCTCCTTCCTTCCAACCTTGTGCAATCAACTTTTCAAGCAAATAAAAGTGGAGTAAAATTATGCACCCTATAAAAAATACGAAAGCCAAAACCCTTGACCAAGAAACATTGGTTTGAAACCCAACGGTTACAGTCACACTTTTTTCCACCAAAGCAAATTTAAAAGGAGCTTGAAGATCTCAAATCTTCCAACCATCAACTAAAATTGTATCTTTAAATCCTTCCCAAGTCCAACAGAGCCTTCTCCAAGTCCAGGGTCTCCCAGTCCATCTTTTTAACTGTATCTTCTAATAGACCCTTTTCCAAGTCCATTTCCAAAACCAACTTGGCTTTTTCAAAACCAACAAATCATCTCCCAAGTCTAGTAGATCTTTCTCTAGATCCATCTTTTTGACTATATCTTCCAATAAATCCATTTCCAAACCCAATTGGTCCTCCTCCAAAACCAACAGATCCTCTCCCAAGTCCCAATATTGTAATCTAATTAAAGAAAAAGAAAAAAATGTGTTTTGTAAGTGATAAGAGTGAAGGTGTAAGATTTATGAACAAGGTTTTTGAAAACCAAAAGTAGGCAAACTTGGTCATCAAAAACATTTAAACATGTCTACAATTTTTATCTAAATCATTCAGATAATTCAACTAATCGCCGAAGAGTACACAATGCTATAAAAAACATCTATATTTGGCACAATTTTTTGAAATCAACTATACCTCAAAATATTTTCTAAATTATATGTATGACTCACAATATTTTTTTAAGTATATATTATATAAACAATTATGAATTAGAGACACTTCTGACTTCTAAAAAATATTCTAAATTATACAAATGACTCAAGTCTCAAACTTATATGTACTTTATTTGTATATTTAAATTATTTATCTTTAGCTATTTACTACCATGTAGGTTTATAAGCATTTTATTTATATTGTTTTTCAATCTCGAGTTTTGTGGGTGCTGGGTGTTACTTGGATGGTGTTTTAGATGACAAAATCAAAAGATAGTAGCATTTTCCACCGATAGTTCATTGTTTCGGAGTTTTCTGCCAAGAGTTTAATGCACAATGTTGAATCAAGGCCAATTGGTCTCTATTATTTCAAAGGCGTTGGATAGAGAGCTTGTATTAACACAAAACAAGTAGCTTTATGGGTGGTATTAGGCTATTGTTTTATTAAAAGATTCACCTATCCTAGATAGTTTGGTCCACTACTGAGTAGGTTTGTTTCAAGTTGCTTCTTTGCTTGCCTTTGACTTTGTCTTCTTAGCTTTTGTAACACATTCTACCATAGAGTATTAAAACACATTCTACTATAGAGTAATAAACCCTTTTTTTAATGCATCTACCAACACTAAAGGTGGAAATGTTTGAGTTTATAACCCTTAACGAGATGCTAATATTTCTCAATGTGTGTTGTCACATTGTCCAATTTTCTCTAGTAAAAACTCAAATCATGTGAAGCCAATATCTTCACTGAACTAAATTCACATACCATTTGTAACATCTAAGTGCTTATTTTTATTTATAAAAGCTTAAACCTTTATTTAAAAAGAAAAGTTTAATTGATATTTAAATGACATTTTATTATATATACTGCATATTTTGATTGGGCCATACCTGCATCTAGTAACACTAAAGGTGGAAATGTTCAAGTTTATAACCCCTAACGAGATACTAATATCTCTCAATGTGTGTTGTCACATTGTCCAATTTTCTTTATTGAAAACTCAAATCATGTGAAACCAATATCTTCACTGAACTAAATTCACATACCATTTGTAACATCTAAGTGTTTATTTTTATTTATAAAATCTTAAACCTTTATTTAAAAAGAAAAGTCTAATTGATATTTAAATGACATTTTATTATATAGACTGCATATTTTGATTGGGCCATGAATGTTTAATATTGTAATCTGGTTATGTTCAATGTCATTCAAATTCAAATCTTAATTGAGTTTTTTAGTTGTTTGCTGGTATTGGTAATGCTAGTAATGTTGGTAATCTTAATAATGTTAATGATGATTGTATGTTATTTATAGAGAAATTTAAACTTCTTATTTGTGTCTCTAATTAGTAACTTCTATAAAGAACGATCCAATTCATTACACTATTTCTTCGTAAAAAAATATTTACTTGTAACTTTAAAAATTAATTAAATTGCAAACTTATAAAAATGATGTAAAAATTTTTAATTCTACATTTCAGATCAACATATCCATGATCCCTCATTATAAATTAAAGATATTGATCAAAAATATCAAATCAAAACTAAAAACTTACATAATACTTTTAAAAACTTACAATATAAATTCAACTTTTTACATTAAACTTTTAATATAAATCTCACTTTATTTTTGTAAGATTTAAATATATAATATAAATAAAATTTACAATAATCTTGAAATAATTTATTTATTTAAGTTTCAAAAACATATAAATACAATTTATAATCAAACTTATTAATATTATAAACTCTGCAATCGACCTTGAAATAATTAAACTTATATTACAATATATATATTCAAAAAACTTATAATTAAATATATAATAAAATATTGATCTCTAAAATTATTATTTTTATTTTTTATTTTTAGATCTAAAATAATTAATATGAAACAAAAATTAAAATTTATAATTAAATATATAATAAAATATTTATCTCTAAAATTATTATTTTTATTTTTTATTTTTAAATCTAAAATAATTAATATGAAACAAAAATTAATTTATATATTTAAAATATTTTATTTTTTTAAATTATCAAAATAATTAATATAAACCACTGATTTAAAAAATAACACCAACATAATACAATTGAAGGATGATGAAGGCTTATGAAACACTAAAAGCATATAAGTTATCTTTGTTTTTTTTTGGATTCTTATACTTAGAAGTAAATATATATACTTAGGGATGAATGTTGATTATTTAGTATCTTTTATTTTTGTTTTATTTTATTGCCTTACGAAATTTAGTGATGAATATTTTATTTTTATTTTATTTAATTTACTTAAAAATATAAACCATTGATTTAAAAAATAAAACCAACATAATATAATTGAAAGATGATGAAAGCTTATGAAACAAAAATATAAACCATTAATTTAAAAAATAAAACCAACATAATATAATTGAAAGATGAAGGCTTATGAAACAAAAATATAAACCATTAATTTAAAAAATAAAACCAACATAATATAATTGAAAGATGATGAAGGCTTATGAAACACTAAAGCATATAAGTTTTCTTTGTCTTTTGTTGGAGTTTTAAACTAAAAAGATTTAGTGGTAAATATATTTACTTAGGGATGAATGTTGATTATTTAATATCTTTTATCTTTATTTTATTTTATTTTATTTCCTTAAGAGATTTAGTGATGAATATTTTATTTTTATTTTTATTTTATTTTATTTTATTTACTTAAAAATTTATTGATAAATATTTAGTTACGATACATTATATTATACTTCATTTTTATTTTATTTAAATCATTTTTATTTCTTTTTCTTTTTAAATAAAAAGAAAGATTTTATTCAATCATAAAAAGTATTACATAATAAATTAATAGACAAATTACAAAAGTTGGATCATAAAAAGTATTACATAACAAAATAATATACGAGTTACAAAAGCAACCAAACACACCTCCGTCCCGATGGACGGATCCGGCAAAGTCAAAATAATCCATCCTTCAGGGGAAGATAGAAAATACTAGACACAGGTTGAATGAGGGCGAAAATAAGCATGCATTGGTGTAACCTAAAATAAAATATATGGATAAAATAATCAGAGATAAAGCTACAGGTGTTTGGTGCACCCTGTCCCCCAGGACTCAGACAGATAGTATGTTTCACCAACCATCCCACAAATCCCCAAAGACAGAATTGATCCCGATGTGACAGTGACACAGACCATAATGCATAATGCCCTGCCTGCTAAGGTGAAATGTTTGAATTTAAATACAAAAGACAATCTCTGACAATTTATTATATGCTTGGTAGAAATGTTGTTGAGGAAATATCTTTTACCGAAGATTAAATTTGTTTTCTTCTTTTATGCACACGCAAAAGCAGATCAGATGCATGTAAATATATGCTCCACATTCTAGTCGAGTCGACTCCAGTTGAAATATTAAATTTTTGAACTCGTTCTCCAAGACGTTCTTCATGAGAATCAACTAGATAAAATAACGATAACAGACTTTTTCATTTAGATAATAACAAAATAGCACATTTGGAACAGCCACATATGACGTTCAGACACACTGATCCGAGCCTAAAAAAGCAGTTCAAATTTATCTGTAGCTACTAAACTAATTTGCTCCCATTTCCTCTACAGACTCCTCTCATAAACAATAACCCTGCGACGAAAATGAATGTCAAACCGCATTGCATCAGGCCAAAAAAATGTAATGCAGTATATATCTATTAGTAAAAACAACATAATAATACTAAATCTCGGAGTAAAGCTGAGAAATGATAAAAATGCTGAAAATTGAGACAGGATCTGCAAGTTCACAAAATGTTGAAACATAGATCTAAAGCTGAAACTCGTCTCTAAATTCTAATATAGACATAGCTACCTGTCATTAGTAAAGATGGCCTAGTTGTTTAATATGGAGGCGGGGGAGACTTGTACGAGTAGTGATGTTTAGGTGGTGGGTAGACTGGGGATTTAGGATGTGGAGGTGGGTAAACTGGCCCTGCCTTGGGAGGTGAAGGTGTCACAACAGGAGGGTGAGGGGGCTTTACTACCACCTTTGGAGGAGGTGGGGATTTGGATTTGTATGGAGGAGATAGTGGCGGCTTTGGTGGCTTCTCATGGTGGGAAGGTGGAGACTTTTTGGGGGGTGCGTAGACTGGAGAAGGAGGGGGTAAAGATGGTTTGGCTGGTGGAGGCTTGTGGCGAGGAGGATAGGTTGGCGTTGGCTTGGGAGGGGAAATCTTAGAAATAGGTGGAGGTGGAGATCTGTAAATGTAAGGAGGCGGCGAGATTGGCTTTGGCGGAGGCTTTGTATAGACAGGAGGTAGCCTCACAGGCGGCTTGACCACCACGGGGGTATTCGAAGGTGGCTTTACAGCGACAGGTGGCTTAGGGACAGGGTATGGCTTTGGGGGAGGAGTAGTACGGTACGTGGCTTCCGTTTGGATTGCAGAAAAAATGCAGCCCGCAATCAAGACAAGCAATAGCTTAAACATGAAGCTCTTCATCCTTCGCACTCCCATTCGCATCCGTGAATCCCAACACTAAGAGCCGAGTCTGCTTATTTCAGTGGAATGAGATGGTATTTATAGGCCTTGTGAGAAGTTTCGGGAGGAGCAACGTGGTAATTGCTTCCAAGTGGAGTGGAGTGGAACATGTGGGGTTTTGTTTTTTCAAGTAGGATATTTTCTAGAGTTTGTCATAGCTCTCAAACTCTGATCCGCTGAAGTAACCGTGACTGTCCAAAAGCATATCCAGCCTGTTCTTACGTAACCGAAAGGCTTCCGTGCATCAGATAAGGAAAGCTCATATTGAGAAGATAAATGCTATCCTGCCCCACATTTCACCCCTAGTGTGGAGTTACATCTTGAAAATCCTTCCAACTAAAACATCTCTACCGTATGAGATCTTACTAGCAGAAGTAGGGACTTTCTTATTAGAGACATGGGCTATGATTTAGAGGCTAAGGTATTTAAAGAAGACAGACCAGGGAAACTCGCTCCTTACTAAAGGGGTAATGAAGGAAGAGTTGAGCAAGAAGATTTGGTAATGAAACAAAATAATAAATTAATAATTAATAAGATATTAGTTTATAAAAGTCGTAAGATATTAATTAGAAAATAACCGGGGTGCAAGAGAAAAAGTTAAAGTAATTATGTGAAGAAAGTAATTTGTGTCGAAGAGAGGATTATGTTAAATTATTTTATTTTATTTTTTGATCATGAACAAAAAAATTATATAAAAGTATAAATTAAGTAGAAGGTGAAAATGTTGATAGTTTAATTAAGGACCAACTTACACCATCTTAGATCTAAGATTCGTAGGTGGATAATGTTTAAAGAAAATTAAAAAAAGAGAATATATCAATTTTGTATTTTGGGAATGGTAAAGATGTAACTACACTACATCAGGGAATACCCAACTTACAATAACATATAAATCAAATATACAGACAATTTGAAAGTTGATTCTTCAATCGCCTTATTTGAAAAAGAGATTAACACATGGATAAAACAAAATAATAAATGAATAAGTAATAACATATTAGTTTTCAAGATTGGCCAAACACTAATCAGGGAATAAAAAATGTTGAGTGTAACTAGCACACGCAAACCCCTTCGACTTGTTGTCCATCATCAATTGTTGTCGACCAAAATTGTTTCAACAATTTTCATTATGACTGCTTATGTCTCGACCCTGCAACTACCTGCCTATGACTACTTCAACCTAACCACTCTTGTTGCACATGCATTTTGAAAGTTGTTTGTTGTATATTATATTTATCGATTATTTAGTTGATACTATTGAAAAACTTATCATTTTCTACTCGAACATCACAGACAACACTTTGCACATGTTGGTTACACTTTACCATAAAAAAAAGTGTGATAAAAAGATTAAAGTAACCATATGAACAAAATAATTTACATTGAAGAGAGAATACTAAATCAAATAATTCAATCTCACCACTAACTATAAACAAAAAAACATAAAGCAAATGTAAAATAAAAATGTTAATAATTCAATAAAAAATAATTTACATCATTTTAAATTTTTAAATATAAAATTGAAATCTAAAAAAAACATTTAGAAAAATTTAAGAAAAAAAATATATTAATTTTTTATTTTGAGAATGATAGAAACATAACCACACTATTGTCATAGAATACCTAAGTTACAATAACATCGAAATCAAATATACAAATATGAAAAAAAAATCTTTCATTCATTCCATGCAACTGCCCAAAGTAAAAATTTCATTGTCCTCTAAATTCCATCATTTACAGGGGGATTCTCTACTATTGACTAAAATATTGGGGACTAAATTAAATTTGGTGGTTGTATGGTTTTATTTATCTTTTTTAAATTTTAGAATACAAAATCGTATTAAATGTAAGATGTATATTTTAATAGATCATCAAAAAAATTAAATAATAAATATATATTGTTTTTAATGTTTTTTTATTTTATTGTGATTTATATTAAATATTTGAAAGGTATTTTTTCTTTAATTTATTTTGAAATTGATTATCACGAAAAGGTAGGCGGTTGAAATCTACTACATGATTTATAGGTGGAAGGTTTTGGTTTCTCACACCTCCATTACTATTGTCATTGTCATCATCATTGTTCACAACTTGGTTTTGGTTGTTACTCACAACATTTATCTTTTTAGTTTGGCCCATCACACCATTTGTGATAGTATTGTAATTTTGGTTCAAAATCTTAGGACCTTGGTTTTTGGAGTTGTTTTGATTGGTGTTTTGATAACCCCCACTATTTTGGTTAGGGGTGACAATATGCACATTGGATTCATAGATCCTACAACCATTGTGTATGGCCACCTAATTTATGTTGAATGTGCATTCAAGTGCTTCTTCGTAAGCCCTGCAGGGTAACTTTTGGACATTTCATTTGTTTATTTATTGAGAGAGTGTTAGAAGAGATCACATAGCTCTCATTGGTCCATGCGAGGAACACTAGTGGAGGAAAAGAGCACTTTATCACCACCTTGCAATAAAGTGGGCAACAAACTCATTAGGTTCTTGTTTGATGTATAAGAACTCTTGTATACCAATTCAAAGCAATATGTTCATGTCAAATGCTTTCAAAAATTTAGCCATGGGTTGGTGGAAGGAATGGATGGAAGCCTCAAGGAGGTGATAATACTAGTCTAGAGCAATTCCTTCTAGATTCTTTGTAAAGATCTTAGCCACTACCCCATCCCAAGGTAGAAGCTCTTTGGTGGTTGTGGCATATGCCTTACCATGCACATTTGGGTCTCCCCCCCTTATATTTTAGGAGTTCAAGTAAGGAATGTGGTAGGAGGACTCCTCGTATGTTGTGATCAAGGGTTTCCTTTAGGTATTTCACATAGATCCCCATGGCACTGAAATCCATAAAGGTGTGTTAGGATAGGTTTAAGCGAGAGAAGTTGGATAAAAAGCAGGCACAAAACCACTAGGGAGAAAGGATGTATGTTGATAAGGTGAAGAATAATATTCTAGAAAAAATTATCCAACTGAGTGGATTTTATGAAAATGTGATAGTACAATGGTAGGGATTGGAAGGGGGTGTGTCAGTCGGTGCTTGTAAGGATGGAACATAAGTGGGTGACATGTTGGCCAACACGTAATCAAGAGGAGTGATGGATGGTGGTGTGTTGGTCACCACTTTTTTTTTTTTTTTTTCGGCGGGGGGGGGGGGGGGGTGCATAAGAGAAAAAACCTCCAATGGGAACTTGGGTAGGAGGTTGATAGGATGGGGGCATGTTTGATGCCACGTGAATGGGTACCCCATAAGTAAGGATATTTCTAGGGTTTTAACTTGGTGTCTAGCTAGTTGAGGGTGGATTAGATTGGTACTGTAATGGTTGATAAGATGTTATCATAACAAAAATAGAAGAGGAATTACCTTGATTTTTTAAATTTGAGGTCATCCTTGGTTGAAAGAACCAATTTAGAGAGATATTTGGTTACTTTCCAAATTTTGAATGTGACCCACCAAAGTGGAGATGAGTTCATTTGGTGTGGTGTTGGTGGTAGATTTGGAGGCCTCTCTCATAAGAGGCTTCAAAGGAAAATATTGGTATCTTGTGATAAATTGGTTCATCTTGAAGATGCAAGAGGAGTCATAGTGGGTTGCTCATGTGGTATGAAGGTGTTTTGACTAGTTGATCTGGGCAACAATGCAGGCGATAATTCAAGTGACGGTTCTACCCCAATTGATAACAGAACTTCCAGGAGCCATAACTTTTACACCGTAGCTTTAACTGACTCCCTGTTTGAACCGTTGGAAAGCTAAGAATGAGGAGAATGTGGTGAAATGGAAAAAAACTTTGCTCAATGGTTTTTAAACCTAAAATCCAAGTGTAAATGCCTTAAATTTTAATTTTAGTAGTGCAGTCTAAAAATAGTAAGTTTCTAAAAATAGTAATTCTTCAAATTTTGTATTATTTTAAATCATGAAAGTTGAACCACTTAATCTCCCTTGATATTGGTGACCTTCCACATCCTCCTCCTTCTTTCAAAATGTGTATAAATGAATATGTAACACAAAATAGAAATCAGACATCTCTTCCCATAAATAAGCATATAGTTGTATTGCGATCTTGAGTAATAAAACATCTCTTCTGAAAGAATTCATTGTTATTATGTTATTTTTGTGTTCTTGAAATATCTATCAATCAAAACTTATGATGGTTTGTATAGAGAGTGTATGGTCCCGAGGATGAGGTCAGGCTATAAGAAGCTTGGGTGGAAAACAACAGAACTTCTAAACTATCCACCTATTTGCTCCAAATGAATTTAAATGGTAGACGATATTGTTTCCAAAATCAACTTAGCTTGTTTTTGGAAACAACCCCCTACGAAACTTGTTCGTTTCGTCTTTCATCTCTCTAAGTTCATTTTTTGAGACGAATTTCAAAATTTATTTTCGTCTTGGCCTCGAAACATGAAGTGGTTACCATCTCGTCCCAGCCAAGTTTTCCCTTCCCCAGACTCTCCTTTCGGAGTTAGTCTTTTTCATTCATTTTTCATGCAGGGGCGATATTTTTTGCCGCCTCTGCATTTCCTTTATTTTTGTGCAAGGGCGGCAAATTTTGTCGGCCCTGCTCTCTGACCTGCAAGGGCGGCGATTTTTGCCGCCCCTACAAAATAAACCGACTACATGCAAGGGCGGTGAAAATTGCCGCCCTTGCATGTCTCAATTTCTGTGTAGGCATTAATGGCCACGCACGGCGGGTTGTTGGGGTGGGTTTTTCACCCCATATAATCTGATTTGGGCCCCATTCTCCTCATTGCTTCCTCCTCTCCTCCTACCTCTTGCACCTGAGCGCCTGAAATGACGATTCGAAGCACGAATTCACAGATTCAACCTCGTGGCATGCGTGGTTTCTCAGGTAGGGTTTGTTTTTACATTTATTTCTTATTTTTTCTATTTTATCTTAGCATTTATTTGAGGTTTTTGTTTTTGTTTTTTTTCTCCTTTCTACCCGCGGGTTTCCGCCAGAACCTCATGTGGGCGGCAAATTTTACCACCTGCATCCTTGACCGCAGACTTCTCCTTTTCCTCTGCCCGTGGTTTTCCCTTCACACGCGGGCGGCATTTTTGCCACCCGTGTTTTCTTTTTCCCCCAATGTGCAAGGGCAGCGATTTTTGCCGCCCCTACACATTTTCCTACTTCTCTGTGCACAGGCAGTGAAAATCACCACCTCTGCACGATTCTTCAAACTACAGTGCAAGGGCGGCGATTTTAGCTGCCCCTACTTTTTCCTTTCATGCTTGCAAGCGCAGCGAAAATCACTGCCCCTGCATGTTTTGTTTCCAACTGCAAGGGTGGCAAATTTTGCTGCCCCTGCTTCTTCTTCCAACTTTATGCAGAGGCGGCGATTTTTGCCACCCCTGCATTTTTTCCTCTATTTTCACTAACTCCCAAAAACAATTTTGATTTGTCCCTTTCATACTTTTTCTTCCTCATTTTTTGCTCTTTCACTAGACCTGGCCTATTTAAGTGTACTCCAGTAACCCATATCACTTAAATTGTGCTCTCCCTCTCTCGCTCACTCTCCTCTCATCTGTGATCATGACTGCAGCACTTTCAGTGAACTCCTACACATCTGCTCCCATCCAGTCAGGATCATTCTCCATGATGAAAACATCTCCCAAGAAAGCAAAAGCTATGAAGTACAAGTACTAGGGCATCTTCCCACCCACCTCAGTCTCCTCGAATGTTGACGACATTCGAGACACTGAAATCGGCCACGTGGACATGGCTGAGTTCTTGGGATGAACCAAGGTGACAAATCCCAGCACTGGGATAAAGAGAATAGTTGAGAGCAACATTCACCTGGTGGCCACTTTCTCGATAGCAGCGCATCATGCCGAGTTCATCCTCCAATGCGTGCATTTTTACAACAAGGAGACCAGGTCAGTTTTAGACGCTAGTGGCAGCATGATAATTCAGTTGGACCTTGATTTTATCGACAAAGTTTTCTTGTGCCCTCCAGCCACCGAAGTAACCCAAATCGACTTTGTGGACGCATAGAAAGAATATGACAAAGACCCTAAGAGGGCAAAGAAAGTGATAAATTACAAGTGGCTAAAGACCCCCAGGACCGGCCTCTCTAGATGGCCGAAGAACTTTCTAAGGAGCGATTTCATCGAGGAAGTTGGTGACCTGATCACTCTTCTCAGTAGAGTATGGGACCTCCCGTCTTCTTCATAATTCCATGAATGGATGTATCCATTCATTAAGATCATCCTCTAGGGCAAGCAAACTATCTTTTGTGGAGAACAAATCAGTAATGCCATTCATGAACAGTTGACCAGAGTACAAACTTCCTTTAAATTCTACATGACTTCGTACTTGGTCTACATAGCTACTGCAATGCGGTCTTTCCCAGGATTGACTATAGAAGGGGATAGAAAGACCACCCTGGTCTACTCATATTATCCTCAACTGACGCTTTAGGGGTCGACACGTCATTTTAGGAGAGTAAATGATGCATTCTTTGTCGTGTTTTTGTGTCTCTTCGATCCTCAGCTCGAGCAGAAGAGAATATCAGACAAGGCCTGGGCGGTAGTAAACAGTTATGGCTGCATGTTCCTCCAGTTTCCCACTTTTTGCTATCTTCGAGTGGGTTTTTACCAAGGATACCCTTATATGCTCTCCAAATTCCCTTCAGACAAGTTAGTCCTAATGGAGCTTTGCCGACAACTGGATGTCGTGCATACTAAACAGATGGAACTCAAGAGAACCGATTTCAAGTTTTCGATCCAAATTGGTAGGTTTTCAGTTGCCACATCAACCAAAGCCAGGGTTATGGAAATAGAAATGCAGATGGTTACTATCAAGCCATTCAAGAGACGAGAGAAATTTGACTATAGGGGAGTCAAGGAAAAGATCAGAAGGAAAACTCAGTCCCACGAACCCATGATTGAGGATATTTGGGTGGACCTGAAGACGGCCTAAGAAATACGAAAAATAGACTATTGTCATCTAACACTGGAGCAGATAGAATACCTCGACCTTGCAGAGATCCCATATGGTCTAATTGATGATGGCAACATCATAAATAATAGGTATCTGATGAAAAAGGTTGTTAGTTCCCCTCTCCCTCCAATTTAGTGGTCTCAAAAGGAGTTGACTTCTCTGAGAAAAAGATTTGAACCAATATTGGCTAACACCAATGATTGGTTAGTAGCCAAAGGGATCACCCTAAAGGAATTTGTTACGAGATCAGAGGCTGACTACCAGGTAGAATTGAAGAGGAAGGTGGAGAATATGACTAAAAATAAGGGTGATGTCCCTTCTCCTTCTAAGCCTCACAAGCCTAGAATCATTTTCTTATCTAAAAAGCCTAAGGCTACCCAAAAGTCTGAAACAGAAGCCGGAGGAACCAAAGAACAAAGCCCTCAAGCACAGGCAGCTCAACCCATGAAGACAAAGGATCAACCATCAGAACAACCAAGTGTCAGATCTCCACTCTCGCAAGAACAAGCATAGCCGATCCAGAGCGCCTCTCCTTCTCCCCCTCAATCTCTTGTGGTGCCTAGTTCTCCTATCTCCCCAATCAGTGTTCCCTCTTTCGGAGCCGCTTCTCCTTCTAGGGTTATTTTTGGCGATCCATAGGGTCCTTCCGGAGGTTCCCCTCGCTCTTTTGGATCCATTCCAAGTCTGTCATCTCCTTCTTTCACCTTGCCAGCAAGCCCTGCACCTGAGCCAGAATCAGTAGTTGGTGCAATTTTGCCAGTTACTCCAACTGCAACTACTATCACCACTAGCAGTGTGGAAGCTGCTACGGTAACACCAGCAGAGACAACCATTGCCACAGCAGGTACTTCTCTCCCACCTTGGATGTCTGCTTTCACGCCAAAAAGGAAAAAGATGGCTATCTCCCCAGATGAGTTTTACTTTGGCAAGTTAGTGCCGGTAAAAGCAAAGGCTCCAAAGAGGCCAAGGATCCTTTCTAAATTAGTTGAAGAGAAAGGGCAAAAATTTCTAGAAATGGCCAGGCCCCACAAGATGCAACCCTTGAGGGTTTTGAGATGAGCATCTGTTCCATCTCTCGTGTTGAACTTGGCAAAGTTACGAAGGTGTGAAAAGTGATCTCCAAGCTGCCATGGACATTATGGTCCAAAAATTCAATAGAGAAAAGGAGATGAAAGATTACTACAAAGCCAGAACAGAGCAGCTGACAGCAGTGATCAAAAGGTTCACTCTTCCTCCTAAAGTAGCAACTCCAAAGGCCTTCTCAGTGGATGACTCAGTCATTCAAAAAGCAAAAAAGACTTATTTAAAGGGGAAGGTCCTGGAGGACTATATCGAAAGAATGCATACTCAGGGAGTTTCTTTGCTTACAGAAGTGGCAAAAAAGATAGGTAAAATGAAGAAAGTAAGAACACAGGTAGATGACTTCGTCTCCCTCATTTCTCAAGAGATTGACAGCTTGGAGAAAGATCTTGGCAGATGGAAAGAAATGAAAAATCTCAAAAAGAGCACCTTGATGTCTATCAGTGTCATCTCCAACAAGGACTCCTATGTTGAGATCAAGGAATCACTGGTTTTCATAATCCAGGTGCTCAAAGACTTAATTGATGATCTTAAAGCTTTCAAGGAAGCTAGTGAGAAGAGTGACCTGAGCCTGCTGAATAAATTAGAAGAGCTGCCATGTGACTTGACCTCTAAGGACCATCAGTTCCTTCTGGCAGAAGAGATGATTCAGGATTTCAAAGAAATGATTCGAAAAGATTTTGAGGAAAAATCCTTCTCAATGTCTTCGGTGGACAGCATTCTAGATGCTCAGTTAACTTTGGAGAATCTAAAATCCAGATTAACTGGCCACGCTAAAGCCATCACAGCATTGAAGGATGTTCTGATCAGAGCAAGAATCATCTCCAAGAATGCAGTTGCGCCAGACGTCATAGGAATTCAAGTATCTATTGCCATGTACAATGCTTATCTAAAGAAACCTGGCGGCCAGAACTGATTCTCTCTCTCTCCTTCTTTCTTCTTCTATCCTTATGCACTTCTATTTTGTGCAAAGTGCATGCAGTTTTGAAAAATGTAATTACATGTAAAATGTTTGAAAAAATATCTAAAATTCAAAGATGAGTCATCTTTGACCAAGATATTTTGTATATTTTATTATTTTCTATTTTTGAGGATTTTCCCCCTATATATAGTGGAGACCTCCTTTGTAATACATCTTGGAAAATTTAATAGCAAATACTGTACTGAAATTGAAGCAACTTTTGAGACTTTGTGCTCAAATTTGTAAATCATATTTTGTTGAATGAATGAGAAGCAGGTTATTTCAGACTTTGTGTTGAGATTGTCTGTGTTATTTAGGAAATAGTTCTTAAGTCCTTTTTCCTGGTAATATCTTATTCATCTGATTTAATAAGCAAAGTGGGTGTGTTTACATTATCTGAGGGCGCTTCTAGAGGGTAGAAGATAGACTTTGTGCTGATTTTAACTTTGAGATTCTATTATCTTTTGTAGTTTCAGGTGAAGACTTTGTGCTTCACTTTACTCTACAGTTGTACTTGTTCCAGATCTGTGGAGAAGCTACGGAAGACTTTGTGCTTGCATGAGTATTCTTGTGAACTTTGTCACTTTAGGTGATTTCTTGCTCTCTGTTTAATATCATTCCTGAAAGAAGAGGAGTGTTGTTAACTTAAGGCCAATATTTTTCCTCTCTTGTTCCTTGTACATTACCTCTGAAAAAAGAGAGGTAGATGCTATTATACCACCCCCATGTGTTTTTTTCTTCTTAATTATATATATTCGGCATGTAAGTATTAATAGGGAACCTCCCCTTGATGAGAGGAGAGATTTACCTCGTCCAGATCTAGTAAACCCACACTTTTCATGGTGTAAATCTCCCTATGATGTGGCTGATATCCCCATTTTGTCATCAGTTAGTTGACGACAAAATATTCACCCAACAGACGACACCAAGACATCTGATCCCTTCAAGGAAATGGTGAATGAAGCCCTCTAATGGTAACAAGCATAGATGTTGCAACAATTCACCTAAATTCTCCAACAACTCTCGATGGAAAATTTTGGCTCCTCATTTGCACTTCGCAACTCCTCATCCATAAAACATCCTTTCAATACCCCAACACCCTTCAAAGTTTAGGTGAATTTTAATATTCCTACATTTGAACGCAAAATCAATACTGATACAATAAAAATTGGTTTGATCAATTATCTTCCTACTCTGTAAATAAATTCACAGATGGAGAAAAGATCACTTTTGCTCTTTTGAAAGCATCATTACCCATGAAAAATTGGTGGGAAGTGTACAAAAAGAGGTTCAGTACAGATGACATTGGCCTTGAGGTGTAACCTACCTAGGATGATTTTGTGGAAGTGGTAAAGGAAGAATATTATCCCATTGGAGCACATGATGATTTGTACATACAGTGGCAACAACTTCACCAAGGTAAGGACCAATCTGTTCAAGATTACACAGACATTTTTCATTCTCTGTCTGCAAGATTGGGCATCCAAGAAAGTGAGAAACATAAGACTCAAATATCATGGTGGACTACAAGAGTACATATGAGGGGAAATGGAACTCTTCAATTTGGAAACCCTTAGTGAGGCATACAAGTTCATTGTGAAGATTGAGCATAAGCATGAAAGAAAGAATACGAAGAGTCAACCTTCAAAATGGAAAAGTGATAAGGAAGGTCAAACATGAGACCAAAATTAAAAGAAAAAAGAGTTTAAAGATAAGAAACCCCAAAAGGGGAAGACTAAAAAATAGTGTGATTACCACAAAATTGGAACTCACTCCAAAGAAGAATGTCGAGCCATCAAGTCACTGCTTTTTGAGTCATAACACTCAACATCTACTGCTCTATCTCATACACAACCTACAGTCAAAGAGGATGAAGAAGAGATTATAGATGTTGAGCTCGATACCATCGTTACTTCATCACAAATCCATGAAGAAAGGCCAGATGACAAGGAAAGATTATTTCACTCTAAATTATGGGTAAAAGGTAAGCCTCTACATTTCATTCTTGATAGTGGGAGTCAAAAGAATTTAATCTCTTTTAAAGTTGTGAAAAGTCTAAATCTATCCATGAAGCCTCACGCAAAGCCATATAGTATTGGATGGTTGAGCCTAGGGAGAGACCTCTGTGTCACCCATCAGTGTCTTCTTTTGTATGTAATAAAACCTTTCCAAGATGAAGTCTTATGCGATGTGGTCAATCTAGATGTTTGTGATGTACTCCTTGGTTAGTCATTCATGTATGATCGACATGGCATCTATGAATCATGAACCCAAATAATCACCCTCACTCTTCGAATGTGGTATTACAGGGTACCAGAAGTACCACCTCCCACATCTATCTCCTTGATTAGTACAAAGCAATATAAGAGATTGGTGGAGAATACAAAGCAATTCATTCTAATGGTGCCAAACCATAAAAATCCAAGAAGGTCGATGTTGTAGTCCTGACTACACAATCAACAGAACAATAGAAGAAGATGGGACAAATCACAGGAGAATATGATGACTTATTCAAGTCACCCATGGGAGTTCCACTACATTGCCAAGTAAAACATTCTATCGATTTGATCCCAAGATCACCTTTGTCTAACAGTCTTGTGTATCATAGATCAATTTTGGAGAATGATGAGATAAAAAGATAGATTCAAGAATTGATCCAAAAGGGACACATCAGGCCAAGGTCTTCACCCTATGGTAACCTGATTGTTCTAGCACCAAAGAAAGAGGGAACATAGAGGCTTTGCATTGACTATCAAGCCTTGAATAAAATCACTATGAATAATCGCTACCCCCTCCCCAAGATTGATGACCTACTGGACTAACGCTATGGTGCAAAGTTCTTCACAAAAATTGATCTCAAATCTAGCTATCAGCAAATTCCCATTGATCACATTGATGTTTGGAAGACTACATTCAAATCTAAGGAGGGGCTCTTCGAGAATGGTTGGTTATGCCTTTTGGCTTAACTAACGCACCTGTAACCTTCATGAGGATGATGGATGACATCCTGTGACCCTTCACCAAATCATTTGTGATTGTCTACCTAGATGACATACTCATCTACAATAGAACATGGGAGGAAAATTTACAACATGTTTGTAAGGTGCTTTAAACACTTTAAGAGCACAAGCTATATGCAAATCTTGACAAATGCACATTCAAGATGAAAACAATTCAGTACCTAGGGTATGTTGTGAATGAGGAAGGGGTCCATGTCAATCTAGAGAAGATTTGGGTTATTCAATAATAGCCTACACCAAGCACCCTCACAGAACTTCACAGCTTATTGGGTCTTGAAAATTTCTATTATAGGTTTGTTCTTGGATTCTCACATGTTACTTGGCCACTAACCCAAGTGACTAAAGGAGGAGTTAAAGCTACATTTCAGTGGGGTGAAATACAACAAAAGCCATTTGAGAAGTTGTAGAATAGACTTTGCTCAGCTCATATTCTTGTCTTGTCAAATTTGCATCAACCTTTCAAGTTGATGATAGATGCCTCTAAATATGCCATGGGAGCTATCATCATGCAACATGGCCATCCTATTTTAGATCACATTGAAACTTTCATTGATACAGTCAGGAAATACCTGACATATAACAAGGAGCTCTATGCCATTATATAAGCCTGTAAACAATGGAAACACTACATCTTGGGGAAAGAGATGGTCATGTACACTAACCACATATCATTGGAATTCATCCAAATATAGAGCAAACTATAAAATGAGATGCACCAAAAGTGGGCCACATATTTGTAGCAATTCCATCTGATAATCAAACACAAAAAGGGGATATCAAATATGGCTACAGATTGTCTGAACCACCCACCAATTATTGTACTCACAATAGTTCTTGTCCTATGCGGACATGAGACTACCACTTGGGGTGCTTTATATGAAGCAGATCCTACCTTTATTGATACATATCAGGTGCTTCAAGAAGGTAAACATGTTTCTAATTTCTATTTACAATATAATGTTCTCTATCATATGGGGCATATCTGTGTTTCAGCTGCAGAGCAACAAAAGATGATATGAGAAGCACATTTCAATAGGATAACTGGACACTTTGGTGTAGAAAAGACATTGGTAGTTCTTTAAAAACACTTCTACTAGCCCCATATGTGAAAGGATGTAGAAAGGTACCTCAAATTTTTCACCTCATGTGCGATAGCCAAGCCAATAAATAAGAAGCAAGGATTATACATGCCATTGCCAGAACCAACCAGGCCTTGGGAATCTATCTCAATGGATTTTCTCTCAGGTTTACCCACTTCAAAACATGGCAAGGACTGTATTTTTATTGTAGTTGATCATTTTTCAAAAATGGCTATCATGATTACTTGTAAGAAAAATATATCTACTGAAGAAACTGCTCAACTATATTTTAGTCATGTATGGCTCCATTTTGGTCTCCCCAAGTCCATTATCTTAGATTGAGATAACAAGTCCCTGAGCATCTTATGGTCCACTCTATGGATGATGATGGATACCAAGCTATGAAGTCCATAGCCTTCCATCCATAGTGTTGACGTTGGAGATTGCACCCGGTGGCAGGAAAATGGGTTCCTGCCTTCTCCTCGCAACATGGAAACTCTCCTCTCACCTGTGGGACCGACAAAGCTAGAGGAGAGAGTCTCTAGATAAGGGCTAGCTCCCTTTGATGCATCATGTTTTTTCTAGCAAGTGCTAACGTACATATATATATAGATATTAAAAAAAGGGGGGGGATGAAAAGGGAGAAAGAGAATGCAGGAAAAAATAAGCCTACTCTAAAAGAGGTGATGCACCAAAAAAAAAAGGGTCGACCTTCGCACATCCACTCTCAGAACTAGACAAATATAGATATACACTACACATTTGGCAGAAGGACTAGGCTGTAAAAGACTAGCAGGGAGGCTTACATGAAGACACATGAGACAAAAAAAATCACTGAGGTGCTGTGAGATGCACACTGTAAGTGACTCCTTCTATTATGATCTTCTAAAATTTCAGCTCTTCTCTTTTCAGTGGCAGAAATGGCACCTTGTAGATAACAGGTCTGCTGGTGTTGAACCTGTGAGAGCATCATAAAGCAATGACTGGACACAGACAAAACACTCGACGCACACTCAGCAATATCTATCCAAATGGAGGTAAAACTACATTTTATTTGATTCAGGTGAAATTTTGTAGAGCTGCACTCTTTACAAATGTGGAAGAACCGATTCTTCTCAAAAATGAGAAGTTACAATATATAGAAGAAAAGAGAAAGAAACTTGGCACTTTTTTTTTGGACAAGTTGGCCTGTCGCGTCCCATTTCAAAGAGGAAACACTGTTGTGTTGTCATCATCCTAGAAGAAGCCAGCTAGAACCATGTTGTATAATCACCAAATTTGACTTTGGCATTTGAGCTTTAATGTGGAAGCATGGATCGCCCCTCTTTTCTGCCAACAAACTGAAATTTGTCCCCTTCTAAAAATGTGTGGTCTACACTATTTGTTGTTTGTGCCATTTAGGGACTGTCAGGCAATAAATTGCCTGCACTTTGCCACTTGGGCTGCCTTGTCACTTCTGCGCCATGTCATTCTCCTTGTTTGTCACTTTGTTTTGTCTTCTTCTGCATCCTTGTCTTTCTTGCTCTTTGGCCCCTAGGGCAAACTTTCTGGCAGATCGCTACGTTTGGATCCCCTTTCCATGGCTATCACTTCTCATTTGAAAACAAATGGTTATTCTATTTTGTTAAAATTGATGCTTATGCGGCCGTCATGCTTTTAAACATTAATGGACATTTCATTCTATTAAATTTGATGGCCACTGCGACATCATCGGGCCCATGTGGCATCATATCGGATCCCTTGTCGGTCTTCACATTTTTAGCAGCCCAAATCCTTTGAAATATTTGAAGTGTTCGCCTGCCCTCCAAAGGGCACTTTGACTTTAACTGTGCCTTCGGCCAAAGGTCAGCCCCTTGAACCAAACTGTTGAACTTAGCATTGAACTTTCCATTGAACCCAGACTATCCTTGAACCAAGTGATGAATTGAGATGAACCAGGCTGAACCAATGAACCAAGCTTGAACTGAGCATGAACTTGAAGATGAGCTCGCAACCCGAAAGTGACTGGCTTCAAAAAGCCAGAGAAAAAGTTCACCACAATTTTGCCAGGGGGCAAAAATTGGTCAACAGATTGGTGACTCATGGGGGAAGCATGCCTGCTATGCTTAGAATCCAATTGCCTTAAAAATCCATTGGGTGCGGAGTCAGATGCAGCTTTAAAAAAAAAAGTGCCAAGTTTCTCTCTTTTCTTCTATATATTGTAACTTCTCATTTTTTAGAAGAATCGGTTCTTCCACATTTGTAAAGAGCGCAGCTCTACAAAATTTCACCTGAATCAAATAAAATGTAGTTTTACCTCCATTTGGATAGATATTGTTGAGTGTGCCTCAAGTGTTTTGTCTGTGTCCAGTCATTGCTTTTTGATGCTCTCACAGGTTCAACACTAGCAGACCTATTATCTACAAGGTGTCATTTCTGCCACTGAAAGGAGAAGAACATACATTTTAAAAGATCAGAATAGAAGGAGTCACTTACAGTGTGCATTTCACAGCACCTCAGTGATTATTTTTTGTCTCCTATGTCTTCATGTAAGCCTCCCTGCCAGTCTTTTGTATCTTGGTCCTTCTGCCAAATGTGTAGTGTATGTCTGTATTTGTCTAGTTATGAGAGTGGATGTGTGAAGGTCGACCCTTATTTTTTTGGTGCATCACTTCTTTTAGAGTAAGCTTGTTTTATCTTATATTCTCTTTCTCCCTTTTCATTCCCTCCTTTTATATGTGTGTGTGTGTGTGTGTGTGTGTACGTTAGCACTTGCTGGAAAAAACACGATGCATCAAAGGGAGCTAGCCCTTACCTAGAGACTCTCTCCTCCAGCTTCGCCGGTCCCACAAGTGAGAGGAGAGTTTCCATGTTGCGAGGAGAAGGCAGGAACCCATTTTTCTGCCACCCGGGTGCAATCTCCAACATCAACACATAGACTGATGGTCAGACATAAGTGGTGAACCACTTGATTGCTCACATGATTCAGATGTATCACTCCAAACATCCATGCACATGGGTTGAGGGGCTTTTTTTCATATAACATGGATACAATCAAGCCCTGCATAGCTTGGCCAAACACAATCCATTCCAAGTATGCTTCAGGTTCCAACACATGGCACCAACTGATATAGCCATTTCATTCTCCACCATGGAATACACATCTCATGGGAGATTTGAGGCAACAAAAGCAACAAAGATCATTGAACAAATGTAACACATCCAGCAACAAGTTCATGACATCTTTGAAAAGATGAATCAAAAGTATAAGAAACACTATGACAAATATAGGATTACACACCATTTTGTTGTGGGTGGCAAGGTTTGGTTGCAGCTTCAAAAGGAATGACTTACAGGCCCACATAGAAAAATTTAGCCTGTATGATATGGTCCCTACACCATCACCAAAAAAGTTGGAGAAAATGCTTTTGAGTTGAACCTACCAGCCTACCTTGGTCTGCATCTAATATTCAATGTGAAGCTCCCCAAACCATATCATCCACCTCTGTTGGAAACTTTAGTCATAGCAGAACAACTAGACATTGATGAGCTTGATCCATAGAGTTTTGCTCTAGTGAAAGAGGATTAGATTGTGGACACCTAGATGAAGACAACAAGAGGATGCTCTATTCCACTTTATCAGGTGGTCAAAAGGGGCCAGCTTAGCCACCAAGGTGAGTGGCTCATAGAGAATCAAATTAAGACACAACTACCGCAATTGATGAGGAATATTGATGTAATGGGTACCATTACTTCTAAAGGGGGGAGGAATGATCCGGGAAACAATTTAGGTGACAATTTGGATGACGGTTCTACCCCAATGGATGATGGAACTTTTGAGAGCTATAACTTTTGCACCATAGCTCCAATTGACTCCCCATTTGAACCGTTGGAAAGATAAGAATGAGAAGAATGTGGTGAGATGGTGCAAACCTTTGAAAAATGGTTTTTGACACCCAAAAACCCAATGGAAGTGCCCCAAATTTTAATTTTAGTAGTGCAATATAAAAATAGTAAGTTTCTAAAAATAGTAATTCCTCAAATTGTGTATTGTTTTAAATCATGAAAGTCAAACCACATAATCTCACTCAATATTGGTAACCTTACACATCCTCCTCCTACTTTTAAAATGTGTATAAATGAAGATGTAACCTGAAATGGAAATTAGACATCTCTTCTTAGAGATAAGCATATAGTTGTATTACGATCTTGAGTAATGAAACATCTCTTCTCAGAGAATTCTTTGTTACTATGTTATTTTCATGTTCTTGAAATATCTGTCAATCAATTTTTTTGAGTTTTGAATCACTAGTTCTTGAAGGAGGTCTAAGGGTATTTTCAATCTACTCAAACCATCTTCTAAAAGGCACATCCTTTTAGCATAACGATTAAACCTTACCATGCTTTCAGTTTCAGGGCTTTGTAGATTATGTTAACCCTTTTTTGGATTAAGGGTAGGGGGAATAGCCTAATTAGCTATAGAGTAATATATTCTAAAATTAAGCCAACTAAATGAATTTAGATTTATAATATTTTGATAAATATGCCAAATTTGAGAATATGCTAAATATAGACAAGTACAATGCCAAGAAATATTATAACAATTACAATACAAAGGAGAAATAATGCTTAGCTTATTCATTGATGAATAGGTAGATCTGACATGTACATGTGTAGATGAAGATAGATTGATGTTCTACATTGATTCATTAGATTCTAGAAAGTAGCTTTTTATCATCATAGACACTAACATTAGGATCTGGACACTACCATTGGCACTTATGTCATGGTTTTGATGCTTTTGTTTAGCTCAAGATACAAACTCTTTTTCTATAACAACTATCAATTCCTATTAGGGTTCATTATCACCTTGTAGGTTATCAATTTGAATTACACACATAGGTTCCCAGAATCATTCTTTTGCTCAAAACACTAAGTCCTCCAACTTGGTATGTCACCTTGAAAAATAAGAGCTAGTGGGATCAAGTGAAGTCAAGCTAACCTCAAATACCCCTTTATAAATGAGTGTTACATACATAACCATATAATCTAGAGAAGGCCTCAGATTGATGTAATTTTCCTCCTTAGAAGGGTATGTATGTGAAAAATTGTGAAATATTCTATATGAGAGTGCATGTAGTGATCTAACTGTCAACTTGACAAATAATAATTATGAGATACTCTTTGAATGATTCAAAATTTTAATAAGTACATGTCAAAATATTTATAATGTGACCATTTAGAAGGTAGGGACATTAACATCATAGTTGGGACACTAGCATCGATGCTAGTGTCCTGCAAGATAGAAATTTATCGAGGATATTTAATTGTTTGAGTATGATATAAATCATGTTTGATAAAAAAATAGGCTACAAGTGATTTGGGTCATCAAAATATTAGGATCAAACTATAGGATAAACAATTAGGCATAGTGAGGTGGCAAACGTGAGCCTTATGGCAACTAGAAAGTCATGAACTGAAAGGTTGAGCCATGATTGGTATTTGTCAAGTGTACAAGACTAGTACATCATATAAAATTAAATTTTTGGTATCTACATTTACCCATCCCCCTACCCCCATCCCCTCATCGCCTCTTCAATTTAGTAATGCATAAGGATGAAATTATTAGGTTAAATGAAATAAATGTGTACCTTGGTGTGTACAACACACTTTGCCTTGAATTGAGCCCCATTTGAAATTTTTATTTGTGTATTTAGTTTAAATAAGAACACGTTATAGTCTGATTAGTGCATATAATATGAAAGTGAATAATTTAAATGTTTGAAAGTAAAGAGAGCAAGGAAGGAATACATGCGTGTCAATGTAACCATGTTACCCCTTGGTACTTTAATTTGGTGGTGATGCTTCCTTATTGAAGCATGTGTGTGTGTGTGTGTGTGTGTGTGTGTGTGTGTGTGTGTGAGAGAGAGAGAGAGAGAGAGAGAGAGAGAGAGAGAGAGAGAGAGAGAGAGAGAGAGAGAGAGAGAGATGAGAGAGAGAGAGAGAGAGAGAGAGAGAGAGGTTCACAACTAAACCTTGGAGATGTGAAGAGAATAATTGAAGGATGATCATGCCCCTAATCTAGTGCAAGGGTGAGTTATGCCATAACCATTGAGAGCATTGATCTTAATCTCAAAACTTAGATGTAAACATAATCTAGCTAATATATCCAATCTAGTCAAGGTCAAGTGGTGTAACCATATGAAACTAAAAAGTGGAGTAATGCCTAGGCCATTGAGGGCACTGAGGCTTGACTACACTATTTAAGGGATCAAACTGCTCAAGATAGATAAAGGCTCAATCATTGTATCTTGGAAAGGTTAATGCATCAATGTGTGGTGAGAAATAAATGAACCATGTTCATTGCCCCTCATCAAATTTTTTGTAAATAATGTATAATCTAACTATGTATCTATGATTTGGTGCATTTTCATGGCATATGCACCTCTAATGTGTCTCAAGCTAAAGAATATATCAAAATGTAACATCTGCTCTAAAAACTATGTATAATATCTATCATAAATATGAAAAACTATGTCCTAAATTTGTGAAAATCGGTGCTAAATGCATAAGGTTTTATCCCTAATGTATATTTGAATCAAGTAAAAAAATTAAGTTATGCTAGTTTTTATAATTGTGTATGTGTGGATTCATGTCTCTATGACATGCCCCCATTGATATTCCCCCATTTTGACGTGAGGGGAATGCAATTTGGCAATCACCTTATCTCAAAAAGATAAGATAACCACTTCATATATATATCAATCATGTAGTAAATAAGCATAAAGTGTTATCATGTCTAAGAAGATATATTAATGATGCTTGTAATATCCAATCACAATAATCCCTGAGATGCATTATATGGATCATGGCAATGTCTAGAAGTAACAAGCACAAGATCAACAAACAATAAAGCACACACATAAGAGAACTCAATGTCATGCAAAAGGGGTCTAAGGAGATCAAAAACAAGGGGCATGTTTAAATGTCACACACTCAATGGGATGACATTTTCAAATGTTTGCACACCAAAGAAATAAAGCTTAGTGGCATTATGGACAATAAATAAGGAACATGCTCAAATGTTCCATAGTCAAAATGAGGTAACAAACAAGAAATACACTCGATTAATTCATGTGATAAGATGAATAAGTGAAATATAAGCAACCAACATAAGCATGTCATACTAGTTCCTTCATACATGTGTTAGCAAAATGTCCTATAGCATAGCATATCTAGCAACCTCAAACCCCATACAGGTGAACCAAATTTTAGTCTTATATTGCACCTAAATGAACTATGTTCAGATATGGTAACTTTCCCTGAAGCACGATACACTAGTAATTTTAGAAAAAAATTCAAATTGACTTCAAAATCCATATAAAAATCAGGTTTTATGCACCCTACATATTTGTTTTGAAGTGTAGTATATAAAAAAAAATCACCATACTACTGCATGAAATATGCTCGGTATTCTTAGCTTTGGAGAAAAACTAGAATGTAGAGATTCCTTATTGGCGTAAGTAGTTGAGAAAATAAATAAATTTGAAAGATGATGAGGCATCATACTATGCCATATAGGTTTGGTAAAGCTTAAAAAATCAAATTTATTCAAAAAAAAATTTACTGACTTGCTGGAAATCAAATGGCCTACCATACGCTTCAATAAAAAAAAATGTATTGTTTAGCTTTGTAATGATATTGAAAACCTATTGAATCATGTTGTCATAGACAAAAAAAATTTAGGTAAGCCGTGTTTACAAATTTGAAGGCTTTACTCCTCCTTGCTGGGCATGCCACCTAGTTTTTTACATTAGTAATTTTATTTTATCCTACATGGCTATGATACCACTATTGACCCAGATTACAACAAGAACAATGAATAAATTACATTGTGAATAAAGTTTATCACACAAAATTGATAATGTATTCATTCAAGATCATTTTTAAAAAGAGAGGTGAAAGCTTAAAAAACTTCACAGGTGGTTATGGGGACAAATCAAATTTTTTGAATAACCAACTTATTTATTAATAAATCAAACTAACTAAGAACATTAAAATAACTTTGGATCATAAACCTAATAGGTAACATATGGGATGTATTTAGGATGATGTTGGATGACACTGGACAATGATAGGGGTTATTAGGTAAGAATAATAATGGATGAAAGGGGAATTGAGATAAATAGGGATGTAAATAGGTGGATTATAAAAAAATAAGGATGGATACAAGAGGTTAGGGGTGAATCATGAAGATTAGGTATGTAAACATGAGGATGAGGAGTGGAAAGGAATAAATGATGAAGATCAAGGATGATTATGATGATGGTGGTGATGGACCTCTAGGGACCACATTATGTAAAAAATGATGTTTCTAGTCATCAAAGTATTATTCAAGGGATATACCAAGATGTTTCCAAAATAGGTCTCAGGACTTCTTCAACTTCTTTATTTAGGTCAAATAGTAATAAAGATGGGCATGATGGTAAACATGGATATGAGGATGGTAGGGATAGTGAAATTTGAATGGATAAGGAAGGAAGGATGATTAGGATTGGATGGATAATGATGGGTTTGGATTGTTTAGGGTTGAATGGATAATGATGGTAGGGATTGGTATGAGTGTAATGTATGGATTGGAGTTTTATTTTTTCCCCAAATGTAGGATGCATGTAGATAATTGATTATTTACGCATGATGTTGGAAATCAATTTTCATCATGGTACGTACCCAAGAAGCCATAAGAATGGTTTTCACCTATGGATGATTGTTTCTATTTATCTTTTCCTTATTATTATTTTTTATATTTTATTTTTTTTGAAGCAACTAAATCCTTAAAGTGTGCACTCCAAAGATATCATCATCAATTTTTTTGATTTCTAAGTTGGTTTCTTCTAAATTGATTTGGATGTCATCATAGCCCCTACGATAGAGGGTGTTGTCAAAAAGGGTAAAGTAGACATTAAATTGGATGGAGGACATGTGTTGGTTATGTTGGTAATTTGGCCTGTCAAAGCCAAATACTAACCCCTATAATTCAAAACTTTCTAGTATCCTGTCAATAACCTCTGTAAGCTGGTCAAATATGTGTATTTTGGCCTAAAAGAGTAAGTTTTGGTTTTTAAATGTCAAAATTGATCCAAAAAAACTCATTAAAATCCTTCATAATGCCTTGAAATACTATCACTTAAATGACATTAGCCTAATTCTAAATTTTCAAAAGCAAAAAAGGTGTTTTGATATGTTTTTAAGTCCAAAAAGGGTCTTTTCTAACTCCCACGTGCCAATTTGGGCTAAATAAAGCATGGAAAAGGATGAAAGTTTGTGTTTTCATGATAATTCCACGTAATTATTCTATTATATTCTATTTATGGTGGTGGAAAGCTTTTATTTCAATAAAAAGGCAAAGAAAAGGCTTATTTTCTTTCATTTAGCAGAGAGAAGTACATACCTGTACAAAATTTTGTATACCTGTGGTCTAAAACAATAACAAGATGACATGACAAAGCTTCAAGAGGAGTTTCATGTAAATTGGAGGCTATAAAAGCCCAAAACCAGCCATCTCCAGGCAATTGGCAAGTTTGCACAAAGAGATGTGCTTACAGGTTTGATGATGGTATAGATTGGAGAGTGTAGGTACATGTCTAAATTTTGGGGAAAAGAACCAAATAGAGTAATTGGTTATAGAATTGGATTATCCACCCTCATTAATCATTCATTTTAAGTCAAGCTAATTTTTGTAGTTTTGCATTTATGAAGGCAACTAGTTTTCCTCAAGTTCTCCTCACTAGGGCAATATTTCAAGAAAATTCAAGTTTTCACAGAATATTGGGAACCTAATATTCCTTTCCATGGCCTCCTTTAGTATTTAATCACACATTTAAAGTTCAAACAAAGATATCAAAGACATCCAATGCAATCTTTAGTTTGAGATGCTCTTGAAGAGAGATTATGCAATTTTGGAGAGAGAGAGGATTTTTAAGTTTTCTTGTTTTGATCCTTGGCATCGATTTCCTTCATGTTTTCATGTTTGCAAGAAAATTTACTCAAGAATTTATCCAAAAATATCCATGTATTATCCCATCCTTGTGATCTCAAAGCTTCTCAAAGGGCCAGTTTAGCATACTTTTAGGAAATTTGCATATTTTAAAGTTTTTGTAGAAACCTATGTTTCATTTTTTCCCCCTTTCCCTCCTCAAATGGAATCCAAATTCATATGGTGTGATGGTCATGAGTTAATTTTTACAATCAAATCCTCACTTTGGTCTTGACATGCTCCTTCACACTCCTTTACACCTCCATCTCATTAAATCCCATATCACTGTCTTACCACTATATTATCACTATGTTTTGTGCTTCACCACACCCTCCTTTCATGTTTTTCATCATCTTTCATCCATACCACCCCTTCATCCATCCCCATATCATGTTACATTACTAAATATATTCAAACGTTGATCAAAGGGTACTACAAGCATGAATAAGAGGGTATAGGAAAATTGAAGCATCAAAATACAGTCAAGACATAGTCCTTCAGCAGGTCACCACAATTAGAATATGGTCATGAAGGTATAATGAAGTTAAGGATGAAAGAGACATTATTTAATGTCTATACATATATTTTAATGAGGGGTCAAGGAATTGAATTCAAAATAAGCGTGAAGAAAGTGATTCTAGAGGACAAAGAGACTCTACCTACAATCTCAAGGGAGATGTATAGGCTTAAATAAATACATGAAACACAGTGGCTAGGGTCTTAGTATTCATAAGTTTATTCAAAGTATTCAAGAAAGTGAATATGAATAATGTACTAATTGTATTTACAGACCTCAAGATAAACTTAGTTAAAATCCTTAGGTGACTCCAAAGGCTAAAAAATGTGACCTGCAGTCAATTTAGGCATGGGGGCAAGCTACAGCCATGGTACCAAAATATGAGTCAAAATGCAACCCTGGGTCAACTATTTTAAAATAAGGGAAGTTTTGAATTTGATAGAAACTATCAAGAAGTTTGAAATCATGTTAGTGGCCTTGGAGGTTTATAAGTGCAATACCAAACATTCCCAAGTCATAACCCTACCAATACAAGCATAAGTACAGTCAAGTTTATGAGATAGGCATATCTTCAAATGATGAGTTTGAAGCATAGTAGCCTAGTGACAGTTTCATGAGAAATGAAAGGTTTAAATTTCATCAAGGGTTTAGGAAAGAGAGCAACAAAAGGACAAGTTTTAGTTAAAAATGGTAACCTATAATCCTAAAGGAGGAGGTGACCTACATGCTTGTGCCTTTTTAAGGAGGACCACCTATAGTAAGGACTTTATAAGGCTCAAGAGGCTAATTTAATCATCAAGAGACAGTCAAGCATTGATATTAGAAATTTCATGAATAGATTATAAAGGAAAATGACATAGTAAAGTCTCAAGGAGGGCCTAATAGGAGAAAATGCACCTATAACCATCAGATGAAGACCTATAGTCAACCCATGATGCTTACCTACAACCAAGTAGTTATTTTGGCATTTAAAGGCCTTATAGTAAGTGTAGATCATTTAAATAAGGGTATGAGTCATAGTGCATCATGGATCAAATCTGAATCACGCTGTGTGGTCATGAATCCAATCATATACTCACCCATAGCCCTAGTATGTACACTGACAAATACCTATAATATGAGGTAAAATAAAGTAAGACAGGAGGTTTTGGTTCAAGTACTAAGGGTGATGTTTATATCCACAAAATTACTCATAAAACCTACATCTAAGGAAATCCTAAAAGGTGTCAAAACTCATGTTAGGCCATGTTTCATACTAAATACTCACTTATAGGCCTAGGGCTAAATTAAACAAATAGGCTACAATCAAGATTGATGATAGTTACTGGGGTTAGGGATATTAAATAGTCATTACTACCTATTTGAAACAAATTAAAGTCATAGAATATCATGAAGAGAAAATAGTCACACAATTTTACCCTATGATGCCTACCTACAACCATAAAGGCTTATAGAAACCTATAATAGGACCAACACAGTCATGTTCTAGGCAATGAAGTAAGTTAATGAAATAGTCATTCACCTTGAATAGTTTCAATTAATATGAATATTCTTAAGTGATTATTATTTTTATATTAAGATTATAATGGATATAAATGGAGCTCAAGGATAAACACAATCAAACCCTACAAGCCTGCTATACGAAACATGATTGTGTTAGGGCTTAAAGGCATGGTTTGAGAGTCATAATGTCATAAATATCATATGATAATAGTTTTTAGATACTGTATAGGTATTAAAAGAATCATGGGTAATAATTTTCCTCTCAAATACCTCTTTTCCTTGAAATATCCACCTATAGCAACATATACAAAGTCATATGAGGCCTAAAGGCCTTTTGAGGAGGTACACAGTGACATAAGGTGACATGAAGGATGGGGGGTAACCATGAGGAGTAATAAGGACAATAAATAAGTTTTTAATGATCTAATTAGAGCTTATTAATATTTATTAGGACCTAAACACCAAAACATAGTCAAGTGCATACTCAGACAATGCAAAAAAGACATTTTTGAGATAATTTTGAGATTTATGGCATTGACACATGGAATTGGGACTTTAAATTTGGTAAACATGGTCATAATGACTTTAATAATCTTCCATATCATTTTCAATTCCATTTCACAAGTGTAAGTATTCACTGTTTTGACACAGTCCCTCACTAGTCAAAAAATAGTCACAATGGAGCAAGAGGAGACTTAAGTGGGTTTTGAGGTGATACAGAGGTTTATAAGCTCATTGTAATGTTTAAAAAGAATGAATATTTTTTTTTAAATCTTAATAATACCTTTCAAGAAGGTCCAAACTCCAAATTAGATGCTAACCATGCCCTTGAGGGCTAAAACAAACAAGCAAGCCTATAGGCTAAAAGGAAATTTTGGACCTATCAAGAAATAATACAATTTAAAAATTATTTAATGACCTGGTAAAAGACACATTATATTTTTTTTAATTAGGGAGAATCAATGGAGGAGTCAATTTAAGTCCAAGGAGGAAATTTGAATTCTACAGTTTCAGACACCCTTCCAAGCCACCTGATCAGATGCTCGTATCTTTCACTACATGAATATTTTATAAAAATGATCTTGAATATTTTTAGGACCCATATTAAATTATAATTAATGAATAATTGAGGTTGGTTAAGGGGCTATTATTTATGAACAATTGCTAAGAGCATAAGTATGTCTAGAATGCTTGTAAACCCCATAGGCAAATTTCCTTCACATGGTATCTTTTCATATATTTTGTATGGGAACCCAATATTTTTAGGGATGTTGATGGGGTAAGTATAATATACATTCATGAAAATAAGTTTGGATTTAGAGGTTTGTGTTTCATGAATCATCATTAAGAAGATTCAACTTTAAAACCCTCCCAAACCCTCATAGTGACCAGTTTTAAGAAAAGTTGATTTTATTGCCATAAAAACCTCATAGATAAACCTAAAACATATTAAACCATAAGTTAAACTCATATAGGATTCTATAAATTTGAATTTTTTATATGGATATGTACGGATCAGGGTAGAAATTAGCTTTTTAGGAGAAAAAGCATGAAAAGTGAGGTACAAGGCAGTTTACATGAAATACAATTAATGGATATTGAAGCATGAGACTCGTTATTAATCATAAAATATTTAAATGGTAAAACATATACCTAGAGTGCCCCTATCAACTCCTTCAAAACAACCAGTCTATAGGAGAATTAGGCAAAGTTGACCTAGTCAACCATGGTGACTAAGTGGCAAGAGTTTCTTCATCAAAGTCACCTATCTCATGGTGTGAGGAGTTATTTTAGGTCTAATATCATCATTTTTTCAGGTTTTCAAAGTTTTTTTTAGGCTCTATGGATTTCAAATGCAAAATGTAGGCTATTAGGCTGAATTGGCCTAGTAGGCCTATTTGATCAAACATCAAAGAAGAAGTTGGCATTGAAAATACTAATCAAGGAGTTCATTTTTAGTTTAAACACCACTTAACTATTTTTCAATTGAATATTACATGATTAATTCAATCTTTAATTTCCATTTCATTTAAGAGGAGATCAAATGAAGTTGACTAGTCCTTAAAACCAAATCACTTTAGTTAACTAGTTGGCTAGTTTCATATATATTTCATGCTTTTCATGCAAAGGAGGAATTCTATTCATATTAAAGTCACTTCAAAGTGGAGTCAAAAACCAAAATGTGGCATAGATTCATGCAAAAGGAGAGCTTTGATAAGTCAAAGGGCCCACCATTCCTTATTCCAACACCAAAAAGAAGATCATGCAATATTTTCAACAAAAGGAGATTTATTAAAGACTTTGTTATAAATTTGTAAATCAAGTTTGAATTGATCTAAATTGTATTTAACCTTTTATTACATAGTATACACCAATCTATTATATTTTTATATTCTACACATATATATTTGGGCTTTGAGGCCAATTTTAAACATCCCTCTCTTGGGCATGACTAGACTCTGCTAAGATTAAGCTTTGTAACCTTATGAGATGAATAAAATGATTGTTTTCATATTCCATATTATGGTATAGAGTGTAATATTGGTTTTATTTGCATATGTGGTAAATATTTCTCCCTTGTCAAGTCCTGATCTCACCTAGTTACTAGTAAGCTAACTTATGTAGGTCATGTTTTAGTGTTTGATGTCATTTGGCTGAGCTAATAGTGGATATAAGTGACTGGTTAGTGCCTTACATTAGGCCTATTCAATCATGAAATAATGATGCATAGGAATCATTTAGGGTTGTAGATTCAATCACTTACTTGTCTTATCAGTGTTTTAGGAGATCAAATAGAATGGATGAACTAGAAATACAAGTGTATCACCAACAATAAAATTAGATTTCTCTTTTAGTATCTATCTAACCCCTTTCATCCCAAAATATACAGTAGGTTTTAGTAACAATGAGTGAAGTGATACATCAGATGTGCTAGCCTCATCAAAACTAGAGGTCTAGTCTAAGTTCATGTGCCTCACGCCTTAGATCATTCCAATGTAAGTCTAGGTGTGAAGCACTTTTAGATCAAAATATATCAACCTTCAAGCATGGTGTTATCTAGGTTGTTAATAGTTCTGGCATGCCTGGTGGGACACAAATTCAACCATTGGAGGACAAGTTTATAACATATTCATCTTCAAAACTAGTTTCTAGTACTCCTATGATCCTTATCTCAAGGTAGAAGTCATATTTTTGTTAATAATTTTAGTTATTTTCATGATTTTCTAGGGTATGGTAGCCTATAAAGAATAATATCATCATTATTCTCCTTATCAACATTTCCAATATGATCCTGGTGACCCATATCAACCTACCATGATCCATATCAGCCATATGATGAGTATACATAAATTTATCAATAGTATGAAAGCTCATACCAGTCTTATAACAACTCTCATGAATCTTGATATCTTCCTAACTAGCCCAGTCAAGTCCCAATTTAGTCTATCTCTAGCTTCAAACAAAATCTATCTAGCCATGAGAAACAAATGGTAAGCATAAATAATTAGAAGAGCTATTGGCAGGAGATCTCCAAGCACAAAATTCAAAACATGAGAGCTAATTTGTAGTAGGCTAAAGAGGTATGTGCATCTTTAATAAGTCAAGGTCAGTCAAAATTTAGTGTTGATATCCTAAACATAGGTGGTCTAATTGTAAGCATTGAAGAGAGGATGGTGGTTTATGAGAAATCTTAGGGTCATCATAATCAATATCATGTTCCAATGGAGCCACCCTTTTCTCTATATGATCAACAAATAAATGTTTATCATAGGCCTTCTGAGTCAATCCAAACCTTGCCTAGCTTTCTTACCTAGAAGTGTATCCAAGAGAGGCCTCAAAAGGATAAATAAGTATGTTTTGAGGAGACTAATCTCCATGTTTCTTAGTAGATTATACAAGATCCTTCATCTTTAGTTTTGTAGGGAGACATCTCTAACCAGTTGGTCCATGACTTTGAGGCTAATTTAGCCAAGCAATTTGAGTTTGTAAATCAACATCTTTTGTATTCAATGGTAGCTACAAAATTAATACAGTATCAAGTTCCTTCTTTCACACCCATGGCTACAATAAGTACATAAGTAGAGGTTCTTAGACCCAAGTTCATGACTTGGAATCAAGTGCATCAATCCATTGAGAAATAAGAACATTCAAGCATAATTCAAGATGTTAAAGTCAAGAGCAAGCCAGAGATCATTCAACCTCCACTCTTTTCTCCTCAAAAGCCCAAATCCTTTCCTTCATGGAAAGCCATTCAAGAAACAGTGTAGCAGAGAGAAGAGGTGAAGGTGGTCCAAGAGGAGCAACCTCATGAGTAAAATTAGGTATATTTGGTAACATCACTAGACCTTTCTCATCTTCTTGAGTACTTTCAAGGGTCTACTATGCCAATTCTTGAGAACGAGCCTCTCTTGTGTGAGGTGAAATAAGAAGTTACAATTGAGGTATATGAAGAATAAAGAGTATTACATGATCATAAGGAAGACATCATCATTGATACACTCAGTGTTAAGGAAGGAATTGATCCAATCTCACAAGTTGTACAAAAAGATGAAGTTAAAGAAGTTGTTGAGATAGAAGATTAGTTGAGAGAAGATGATTAAAATCAAGAGGAAGGCACTTTAATTTTACAATTTGAAGATTTTTTACATGAGCTCATTGATCACACAATAGCTGCCATCCATCATGAATAACAAGAACTTACATAAGTGACAAAATACAAGTACTAATCAACATAAGAAGATGAACAAGCTAATTTTGAGAGCATGACAAGTCATCAAATTGATGTTAAGATGAAGAAATTATGATTGATCAATCTGAGATACCAAAAGATGATTTACAACCTTATGAACATAGTGAAGAAGTTCTAATTATACTTTAGCTTCATGAGAACAAATCTTTAGATTTGTTTGACATCTTTCATTCAAGTTACTCTTTACTTGAATGTGGTCCATTGTAGGATGAGGGAAGTGCTATCATCAAGCAAGAAGTAGTTATTTGCTTGAGAGATGACATGTTTGAGCATCTCAATCATGGTTAAAACTCTCTCATCATCTTTAGATGTTTGTCTACTTTTAGAAGCTGAGTATGAACACAAATGGCCTCAATAAGTTACAAGATCATATCCATCTCTCTTAGGGGTCAACCTTGTAGATATTAAAAAGGAGATACATAAAGTTGGTCTATATGATCATGATCAAAGGTTCATAAATGAAGAATAATTGAATATGTTTTTACAAAGTGCATGCATTTGAGAGAAGCATAATTGGGTCTTGGATCCATATATTCAATCCATGTACCTAAAAATGGAGATAGGAGGCCCAGATACATCATCTAGAAGACATGAACATACAAGAGCTCCTATCTACAAGAAGAGCCTATAAAGAGATGGAAAATATGTTACAAAGTTCCATGGTACATAAAATAGCTTTCCATTTGATTATGGAGGAAAGCTTCTCATTTCAAGTTAGTTGTTTTAGGTTTACTTTATTTCAATAAGTGAACAACACAAGTAGTAGTCTGCTTCCGTTCTTGTTGTCTTTTCTTGTTTCCTTAGATTAGATGTATTTATTTCATAGTTTACTATTTTTTTCCCTTCAATCTTATTTTGTCACAGTTAAAATAGATGTTACAAATCCCAAAAGAGTCTATCTGACGTCTAGAGAGTCATCATGTAAAAGTTGTTATGCTTCAGTTTTCTAATGTCACATGAAATCCAGTGAGTTATTTTGACCAAAAGGTTGGTAAAGCATTTTGAGTCACCAAAAATGTTGGTAATTTGTCTTTTCAAGGCCAAATACCAACCGTTATAATTTGAAACTTTCCAGTATCGTGTCAATAGCCTCTTCAAGCCAGTCAAATAGGTGTATTTTGGCCTAATAGGGTTATTTTTGGTCTCTAAATGTCAAAATTGATCAAAAAAGTCATTAAAAGAATTCATAATCCCTTGAAATACTTTCACTTAAATGACATTATCTTAAGTCTAAAGTTTCAAAAGCAAAAAATGTGTTTTGATATGTTTTAAAGTCCAAAAAGTGTCTTTTCTCTCGCATGCCAATTTGGGCTAAATAAAGCATGGAAAAGGATGAAAGTTTGTGTTTTCATGCTAATGTCACGTAATTATTCTATTATATTCTATTTATGGTGTTGGGAAGCTTTATTTCAATAAAAGGGTAAAGAAAAGGCTTATTTTCATTCATTTAGCAAAGAGAAGTACTTATCTATATGGAATTCCATATACTTGGGGTCTGAAGCAGTAATAGGATGACATGAAAAATCTTTCAAATGATTTTCATGGTAATTGGAGGCCATACAAGCCAAAAATTGGTCATCTCTAGGCAATTGGCAAGTTTACACAAAGAAACCTGCTTATAGGTTTGATGATGGTAAAGATTGGAGAGTGCAGGTACATGTTTTAGTTTTGGGGTAAATAAATTAAACTTAGAGGGATTATTAATGAAGTAAGTGGTTATAGAATTTTATTCTCCACCCTCATGAATCATTCATTTAAATTAAGGCTAATTTCTACAGCTTTGCATCTATTAAGGAAACTGATTTTCCTCAAGTTCTCCTCACCAGGGTAGTATTTCAAGAAAATTTAAGTTTTCGTAGAATCTTGGGAACCTAATGTTCATTTTCATGGCCTAATTTAGTCTTCCATCACATATTTCAAGGTCAAACAAAGATGTTAAAGATAGCCAATATAATCTCCAATTTGGTATGCTCTTGAAGAGAGATTGTACAGTTTTGGAGAGAGAGTGGATTTTTAAGTTTTCTTCTTTTGATCCTTGACATAAATTTCTTTCATGTTTTCATGTTTGAAATAAAATTTCCTTAAGAATTTCTCCAAAAATATCATGTCTTATCCCATCCTTGTGATCTCAAAGCTTCTCAAAGGGCCAATTTAGCATACTTTAAGGAAATTTGCATATTTTAAGGCTTTTGTAGAAACTGATGTTTCATTTTTACCCCCTTTCCCTCAAATAGAATCCAAATTCATATGGTGTGATGGTCACAATTTCATTTTTGCAATCAACTCCTTACTTTGGTTTTGACATGCTCCTTCACACTCCTTTCTACCTCCATCTCATTAGACCCCATATCACTGTCTTACCACTATATTTTCACTATGTTTTGTGCTTCACCACACCCTCCTTTCATGTTTTTCATCATATTTCATCCATACCACCCCTTCATCCATCCCCATTTCATGTTACAATACTAAATATAGTCAAAGGTTGATCAAAGGGTACTACAAGCATGAATAAGAGGGTATAGACAAATTTAAGCATCAAAGTACAGTCAAGACATAGTCCTTCAGCAGGCCACCACAATTAGAATATGGTCATGAAGGTATAATGAAGTTAAGGGTGAAAGAGACATTATTAAATGTCTATACATATATTTTAATGAGGGATCAATGAATTGAAGTCAAACTAAGTGTTAAGAAAGTGATTCTATAAGACAAAAAGACTCTACCTACAGTCTCAAGGGAGACCTGTAGACCTAAATAAAGATATGAAACATAGTGGTTAGGGTCTTAGTATTCATAAATTTTTTCAAAGTATTCAAGAAGGTGAATATGACTAATGTATTAATTGGATTTATATACCTCAATATAAACTCATTCAAAATCCTTAGGTGAATCCAAAGGCTCAAAAACATGACTTGCAGTCAATTCATGCATGGGGGCAAGCTACAACTATGGTAGCAAAAGATGAGTCAAAATGCAACCCTAGGTCAACTATTTCAAAAGAAGGGAAATTTTGAATTTGATATATACTATCAACAAGGTTGAAATCATGTTAGTGGCCTTGGAGGTTTTTAAGTGCAATACTAAACATTCCCAAGTCATAACCCTATCCATATAAGCACAAGTACAATCAAGTTTATGAGATAGGCATATATTCAACTGATGGGTTTGAAGCATAGTCAAAATGGAAGGTTAAAATTTCATCAAGGGTTTAAGCAAGAGAGTAATAAAAGGACAAGTTCTAGTAAAAAATGGTAACCTATAGTCCTAAAGGAGTATGTGGCCTACAGGCATGTGCCTTTTCAAGGAAGACCACCTATAGTAAGAAGGACTTTATAAGGATCAAGAGGCTAATTTGATCATCAAGAGATAGTCAAACATTGAGATTAGAAATTTCATGAGTAGATCTAATGGAAAATGACATAGTAAAGTCTCATGGAGGGTCTAATAGGATAAAGTGCACCTACAACCATCAAATGAAGACTTACAATCAGCCCATGATGCTTACCTACAGCCAAGCAATGATTTTGGCATTTGGAGACCTTATAGTAAGTGTAGATCACTTCAATAAGGTTATGAGTCATATTGCATCATGTGACATCATGGATCAAATTATAATCACCCTATGTGGTTATGACTCCAATCATATACTCACCTACAACCCTAGTCTGTATACTAACAAACACCTACAACATGAGGTACAATCAAGTAAGACAGGAGGTTTTGGTTCAAGTAATAAGGGTGATCTTTATATCCACTAAAGTCCTCATAAAACCTACATCTAAGTAAATCATAAAAGGTGTCAAAACTCATGTTAGGCCATGTTTCATACTAAATACTCACCTACAGGCCTAGGGCTAAATCAAACAAATAGGCTATAGTCAAGATTATTGATAGTTGTTGGGGTTAGGGATATAAAATGGTAATTACTACCTATTTGAAACAAATGAAACACCTAGGATATTATTAAGAGAATACAATCACACCAGTTCACACTATGATGCCTACCTACAGCCATAAGGGCTTATAGAAACCTATAGTATGACCAACAAAATCATGTTCTATGTAATGAAGCAAGTTAAGGACATAGTCATTCACTTTGAATAGTTTCAAGAAATATGGAAGATTATTAAGTGATGATTGTTTTTATAGTAAGATAATAAAGGGTATAAATGGATCTCAAGGATAAACATAGTCAAACCCTACATGCTTGTTGTATGGAACATGATTATGTTAAGGCTCAAAGGCATGGTTTGAGAGTTATAATGTCATCAATAGCATATGATAATATTTTTCAGATAATTTTGAGGTCACCAAAGCACCATTGATGATATTTTTCCTCTAAAATACCTCCTTTGCTTGAAATATCCACCTGTAGTAGCATATACACAGTCCAATGAGGCCTAAAAGCCCTTTGAGGAGGTACAAAGTGACATAAGGTGACATGAAGGACTGAGGGTAACCATGAGGAGTAATAATGAAAATAAATAAGGTTTTTATGACATAATTAGTGCTTATTAATCTTTATTAGGACCCAAACACCATGGTAAAACACCAAAACATAGTCAAGTGCATATTTAGACAATGCAAAAGTGACATTTTTGAGAGAATTTTGAGTTTTTTGACATATACACATGGAATTGGGACTTGAAATTTGGTAAAAATGGTCATAAGGAATTTAATAATGTTAAATATCATTTTGAAATCCATTTCACTAGTGGAAGTATTCACTTTTTTGAAACAATCCCTCACTAGTCAAAAAATAGTCATAATGGAGTAACAGGAGGTCCAAGTGGGTTTTGAGGTCACACAAAGGTTTATAAGCTAATTAAAATGTTTTAAAAGAATGAATACATGTTTTTAAATCTTTAAAATACCTTTAAATAAGGTATAAACTCAAAATTAGATGCAACCCATGCCCTTGGGGGCTAAAACAAGTGAGCAGGCGTATAGGCTAAAAGGCAATTTTAGACATATCAAGAAAGAAGACAATTTTAAAATGATTTTATGACATGGAAAAAATACCCATTATAATTTTTTAAATTATGGATAATAAATGGAGGATTTAATTTCATTCCAAGGAGGAAATTTGAATTCTACACTTCAAGACACCCTTATAATCCACCTAATCAGATGCTCGTATCTTTCACTAGGTGAAGAGTTTAGAAAAATAATATTATAATATTTTTAATACCATTATTAAATTATAATTCATGAAAACTTTATGTTGGTTGAGGTTATGTGATTTATGAACAATCGCTAAGAGCATAAGCATGTCCAAAATCCTTGCAAACCCTACAGGCAAAATTTCCTTCATGTGGTATCTTTTCATATATTTTTCATGGGAACCCAATATTTTTAGGGATGTTGAAGGATTAAATAAAATAAAAATTAATTTAAAAAAAAAATGGATTTGGAGTTATGTGTTTCATGAATCATCATTAAGAAGATTCAGCTCTAAAACCCTCCCAAACCCTCATAGTGACTAGTTTTGAGAAAAGTTGATTTTATTGCCATAAAAACCTCATGGATAAACCTGAAACCTCTTAAAAAATCAATTAAACTCATATAGGATTCCAATAATGCCAATTTATTATATGGATATGTGTAGATCAAGGCATAAATCAGGTTTTTTGGAGGAAAAACATAAAAATGAGGTATAAGGAAGTTTACATGAAATCCAATTCATGGAGATTGAATCATGAGACTTGTTATTCATCATAAAATATTCATATGGTAAAAAATATTCATGTAAGTGCCCCTACCAACTCATTAAAAATAGTCAATCTATAAGAAAATGAGGCAAAGTTGACCTAGTCAACCCTGGTGATTAAGTGGAAAGAGTTTCTTCATCAAAATCACATATATAATGGTGTGAGGAGTTATTTTAGGTTTAATATAATATTTTTTTCAGATTTTCAGTTTTTTTTTGTAGGTTATATGGAGTTCAAATGCAAAATGTAGGCTATTAGGCCTAATTAGCCTAGTAGGCCTATTTGATCAAGCATCAAAGAAGAAGTTGGCATTGAAATACCAATAAAAGAGTTAATTTTGAGTTTCAATACCAATTAAATATTATTCAAGTGAATATTCCATGCTCAATTCAATCTTTAATTTTAATTTCATGTAAGAGGAGATCAAATGGAGTTGACTAGTCCTTAAGACCAAATCACTTTAGTTAACTAGTTGGTGAGTTTCATACATCTTACATGATTTTCATGCAAAGGAGGAATTATATTCAAATTAAACTCAATTAAAGTGGAGTCACAAACCAAAAGGTGGCTTAGCTTCATGAAAAATGATAGCTTTGATAAGTTAAAGGGCCCACCATTCCTTATTCTAACGCCAAAAGGAAGATCATGTAAAATTTTCAACAAAAGAAGATTTATTAAATACTTTATTATAAATTTTTAACTCAAGTTTGAATTGATTTGAAGTGGATTTGAAATTATATTCTATCTTGTATGCCAATCTATTGGCTTTCTCTATTCTACACTTCTATATATTCAGGCTTTGAGGCCAATTTTAAACATCCCTCTCTTGGGCATGACTAGACTCTGTCAAGATTGAGCTTTGTAACCTTTTGAGATGAATAAAATGATTATTTTAAGATTATGTATTCTGGTATAGAGTTTAATATTGGTTTGAATTTCATATGTGGTAGATATTTCTCCCTTATCAATTCTTTATCTCACCTAGTTACTAATAAGCTAAATTATGTAGGGCATGTTTCAATGTTTGATGTCCTTTGGTTGAGCCAAAATGGATATAAGTGACTGGTTAGTGCTTAAATTAGGCCTATTCCATCATTTCCATTAGGATTTGATCAACTGATAAAACATCTACATGAAATATTGATGCATAGGATTCATTTGGGGTTGTAGATTCAATCATTTGCTTGTCTTATTAGTGTTTTAAGAGCTCAAATAGAGTGGATGAACCAACAATATAGTTGTATCATCAATAGTATAATTAGATTTCTCTTTCAATATATCTCTAACACTTTTCATCCCAAAATATACAGTAGGTTTTAGTAGCAATGAGCAAAGTGATACATCAAACGATCTAGCCTCATAAAAACTAGAGATCTGGTATGAGTTCAGGTGTCCCACACCTTAGATCATTCCAATGTTAGTCTAGGTGTGAAGGAGTTTCAGAGCAAAATCTGTCAGCCTTGAAGCAGGGTGTTATCTGGGTTGCTAACAAGTTATGTGAAGGATTTATAGGTATGGTGTGATTGTGATGCAAAATGGGATTGGGATTGACAATATAATGTTCCACGAGACTGATAGTAGCTATAATTTGTACAAATCATGACATAGGCATTTGTAATTATCCTTAGTAGGCATGAGACATACTAAGCCAATAGGTAAGTGCTAAAAATTTATTGCATGTCAAATTCATAAGATATTTGTTCTTAGTGGACAAAAAATTTTGTATGCTAACAAATGTAATACTAATATAATCTCATTAAGATTATATATACAAGAAAATTAAAATGTGTCTACCTTCACACAATATGTTCCCCATTCTTCAAAACCCCTTATAGAGTCATCAGTCTACTATGAAGATTGGGTAGTGTTGATGCCAGAGATTGCACCCTTGGCAGGAGGCCTAGCTCCTGCCTTCTCCTCGCAACATGGAAACTCCCCTCTTGCCTGTGAGACCGGCGAAACTAGAGGGGAGAGTCTCTAGATAAGGGCTAGCTCCCTTTGATGCATCGTGTTTGTTCCAGTAAGTGCTAACACATACATATATATAGATATATAAAAAGGGGGGGAAGGGAGGAAGATACAGGAAAACAAACTACTCTAAAGAGGTGATGCACTAAAATAAGGTCGACCTTCACACATCCACTCTTGAAATTAGACAAATGCATACATACACTTCACACTTGGCAGAAGGACCAGGCTGCTAGAAACTGGCAGGGAGGCTTTCATGAAGACACAAGAAACAAAAATCACTGAGGCATTGTGAAATGCACATTGTAAGTAATTTCCTCTATTCTGGTCTTCCAAATGTCAGCTCTTCTCCTTTCAGTTGTAGAAATGGCACCTTGTAGACAATAGGTACGTTGGTGTTGGACTTGTGAGAGCATCAAGAGACAATGACTGAACACAAACAACACTCAGCACATACTCTAAAACATCTATCCAAATGGAGGTAAAAACTACTTTTATTTGATTCAGGTGGAAATTTTGCCAGGGCTACACCTTAGCAAAATGTGGAAGATGGTTACAAAATGACCAAGTTCACAATATATATGAGAAACTAGGAAGTCTATTTGGAACTCCCTCTTTACAAGTGGCAATCGCGTTCCTTCATTAGGAAGAACAAGTCACTCAAAACATTAATGAGCCGTCTACTTTGTCTGCTCAAAATCTACTTTTCTCTTTTAGGTGACTTACATGGTTTATCTACTCATTAATGTGAAACAGAGGAACCGGTTGCACTGCTAGCTGCTTGCATCCCAAATGATCAATTTAATGGCACTATTTCACCTGCTAGAGTCACTTCTCAAATTGGCACCACCTGGACTAACTGCTTACTCATTCCTTGCTTGTTGCTTTGTCTTTTCTCCATTTTGTCTTATCTAGCTCATTCGGCCCCTAGGGCAAACATCTTGGTGGGTCGCTGCATTTTTGAGCTCTTTTTCCATGGTTAGCGCTTCCTTTGCTTTTGAAGACAAACAGCCATTTCTCTTTGTGAAAGTTGACGTTCATATGGCCGTTATGTTTTGAAAACCAATGTCTAAACTATTCTATTAATTTTGACATCCTCCGGGATGTCACCGTCCCCATCAACACTATCAGGCCCCTTGCTGGCACTCACTTATTTTCCTTCCCCTTGCCCAGGTCCTTTCCCTTTAAAGTGCCAGCCCTTTAGAAGGGTACTTGAACTCTAAAGACTGCCCTTCGACCAAGGACATACCCTTGAACCAAGCCGTTAAACCAAAAATGGTTCAACGGTTCAAGGGTTCAATGGGTTCAACCATTGAGCGCTGATGACAAATGAAAGAAAGCTAATGGACTGTTTGCTTTGAACCTAAATCATTGAACCAAGACCATTGAACCAGGCCATGAACTAAATTCCTTGAACTCACTGAAACCCAAAAAGCCTGTCATTAAAATAGCAGGGGAAGAGGGTGACCAAAATTTTACCTGTGGTCAAAATTGGTCAACAGATTGGTGACTCATAGGGGAAGCATGCCTGCTATGCTTAAAGACTAGCTGTCTTGAAAATCCATTGGGCATGGAGTCAGATAGTAACTTTGAAAACTAGCAATAGCTCTATTAAAACTTAGAAATAGTCACACAGATCTACCTCCAAGGAAATGAAAACGCACATAAGACTAAGAAAACTACTTGTGCAACAACACTTAGGGAAAAATAGGAAAGAAAATGAGGGAAAATATGTATACGCAGACTAAAAAATCAGTGGTAATGCTTCAGATGTATCCCATTAATTAAGATACTCAGTTCTTTGCCATCCAACTTGGAGAGTTGGAATGCATTATGTTGCTTACACTGAGTGATTACGTAAGGGCCACTCCATAGAGCATCAAATTTTGCATGCTTTCCAAGCTTAGCTCAATCTTCGTCGCATTTCAGGACAATGTCTCTTTCAAAGAAATCTCTTGGCAAAGATTTCTTGTTGAAGTGTCTTTTTGCTTGTTGTTGGTGACTGGTCATAGAAACCATAGCTCGGTCCCTTACCTCTTGGAGCTCCATCAGCTCACACAGCCTAACCTCCATGCTAGTTCCTCCTTCTAACTGCAGCTGGCGGGTGAGATTCAATGCTGGCAATTCTAGTGAGATGGGAAGCCTAGCTTCCCTTCCATATACGAGCGTATATGGATAATTTTTGATTGCTCTCTTCAGAGTAATTCGGTCAGCCCATAGAGCTATCTTAGCTTGGCATGCCAAGTCCTTTGATTTTCTTCCATGGTCCTCTTTATGATTTTGATCAAATTTTTGTTTGTGGACTCAGCCAGCCCATTCCCCTGCAGATAATAATTTGATGAAGTGCTAAGGTATATGCCATACCTTAGCACCCATTCACTAGTTTTGGTTCCCAGAAAAGCTAAGGCATTATCTGAGATTATGGTGGCTAGGATCCCAAATCTTGTTACTAGGTCCTCATAGAACTCTAGGACTATGCTTTCATTTGCCTCTTTCAAGGTGACAGCCTCCACCCACCTGGTGAAATAATTCGTAGCAGTCAGGACCCACTTGTGTCTAGCATTGGAGGGAGGATTGATCATCCCTATGAAATCCAGGCCCCACAGCATGAATGGTTGCTCAACTTGAATGGGTTATAGAGGCATGGCAGCCAATCATTGCTTTCCATCAAAAAGTGCACACTTCTGGCACTTTCTTACCCAAGCATGGGTGTCCTTGAAAAGAGTAGGCCAAAAATAGCCAGCTCTCATTATCCTTGCTGCAGTAGCTCTAAGAGTGAAATGACCACCTACTGGTCCATCATGGAACTCAGCCAATACCTTATCACCCTGGTTTGGGTAAATGCACCTTAGGAGGACCCTAGAGAAATCCTTCCTAACCAATACTTCATCAACCAAGACATAAGGGAGAGACTGGAGTTTGAAATACCTTCTTCCAGTCTTACCAAGACCCTGTGGGCACTCACTAGTGATAAGGAAACACCTTAGGTCCAACATCCAATCTTTTATGACAACTAGCTCTCTTGTTGTGGCTGCATCATGAATTAACAAGCTCTCCTCCCCTTTTTTCTTTAAGTTTGTAGCAAGTTATTCACACAGGCCTCTTCCCTTCACCAGCTTGGTGATCTTGATGTCTACATCATATTCCATCACTTTGGTAATCCACCCTGCCCTCTTCTCATTATGATCTTGATTGGTCAAGAAATCCTTGATGCCAGGGTGTGGGACCATGACGTGAATCTTGCTTTTAGACAACATATGCCTGAATTTCTTCAGGCTCTGCACTACTGCCAGGACTTGCTTCTCTACATACATGTACCTAACTTCAAAATCCTCTAATCCTTGGCTAAAAAAATCAAGTGGATGTTTGAGGTCATCACCATTAGCTTGGGTAAGTATGGCGGATATCACCTCTTCATTGCTAAAAGTGTAGAGGTTGAAGTCTTTGTTAAAGTCGAGACTGATCAAAGTGGGAGCCCGAGTTATGGCCTACTTAATGGCTTCAAAGCTATCTTTCCTTTGAGTTATCCATTTAAACTCTTCACCCTTCCTCAGCATAGGGGTGAGTGGCTTGACTATCTCTGCAAAATTTGGAATGAATCTCCGAATGAAGTTTATCCTATCAAAGAAACTCTGCAGGCCTTTCTTGTGCTTTGGGAGGGACATCTCCAAGATAGAGTGAACTCTCTCAGGGTCAATGGATAAGCCCTCCTTGGACACGATGTGGCCAAGGAGTTTCCCTTCATGAACAACAAACATGCACTTCTTTGGATTAAGAGAGATGCCAAACTCCCTACACCTTTCAAAAATCTACCTGAGGTGTTTTATGTGTTGGTTCACTTCCTTAGAGAATACCGTCACATCATCAAGGTAGACCAGCATGTTGTTGTTTATCAAGCCTCCAAAATCCATATCCATGGCTCGCTAAAAAGTAGCACCAGCATTAGATAGCCCAAAAGGCATCTTCTTGTAGGCAAACATTCCCCATTTAGTGGTGAAGGTTGTTTTGTGTTGATCATAGCCTTGCACCAGAATCTGATTATACCCTGAATAACCATCCAGGAGGGAGAAACGTTCGCTACTTGTTACCTTCTGAAGGATCCGCTCCATGCTTGGGAGGGGGTAATGATCTTTTAAAGAGACTTTATTAAGGTCTCTAAAGTCGACACATAGCCTGATCTCCCCATTTTACTTTCTAATAGGAACAAGGTTGGCTAGCCATGAGGAATGTTTGATTGGAAATATAATTCTAGACTCAATCAATTTGGCCAATTCCCTCTGCATGAGGGGCTCAATTATTAGATTTATAGGTCTTTGCTTTTGTGTGACTGGCCTAGCACCTTCTTCTAATTCAATAGTGTGCTGGGCAAGCCTTGGGTCAAAGCCCTTCAAGTCACTGTAATCCCAAGCAAAGACATCGGAGAACTCCTGACACATCATAATGAAAGCCCACCTTTCTTGAAATGTGTAGACTTTTCCAAGCACAAGCAGCTTGTCCTTGAAGATTTCAACCCTTTCGTAATTTTCCTCTTTGGTTGTGATGCATGCCTTGTCATTTCTTAATTGGTCATCTCTATTGAATATGCTTTCAAGCATGACTAACCCTTTAGGGAGTTTATTGTTCTTCAACTGAACAATCTGATTGCCGTATTGCTGCTACAATTTCACTTGATTCTGTGTTACAAATTCAGCTTCTTCCTGTAAGAAAAAAGTTATTTGTTGGTTGCTTTTGAAAACTTGCCAATTTGCAATGTTGTCAAGAATTGAAGGCTGAACCACCATCTTTAAGTGGAGTGAACCACAATCTCAGCTTATTTCCTTTGAAACGTCAAACTGGGCACCAATTGCTGCCAGCCTATCCGCTTGTTTGTTTTGCTCTCTAGGAATGGAGGTAATATTGAAAGCAAGAAAATCCTCCACCAAGTCCCAGACTCTATGCTTGTAAGACTTCAAAAAGGAATTCTTGGTCAAATTTAGGCCTCTCACCTGATTTACAATCAGCTTGTTGTCTCCCAAAACTTGCAGCTCTTTAATCCCTCTTTTTCTTGCCCATTCAAGGCCATGTATAAGAGACTCATATTCTGCAACATTACTTGTGCAAGAGAATTGGAAATGGAAAGCTGAAAAGTACCTTTCCTTTGAAGGGGAGACCAGCATCGCCCCTCTTCCAATGCCTAGCTTACTTCTAGAACCGTAAAAAAATAGCTGCCATAGGCCAAGGTCCTCTTGGCCTGCCTTCATTAAATTTGGCATGAAGGCACCCTCTTCGTGCATGCAATAGACTCCAAGTTCTGCCTCTTCAATGAAATTGTAAGGATCATGTTCAAAGTTATCATTTCCCCACTCATCCAAGAGTAGGTCTGTGACTCCTTCAAGAGCAAAGGATAGAGCTTGGTCTGTCTGGGACTCTTCTGGGTTGATGATTGTGTAATTTACATTCGCTGCCTTGGGCGTGTACGGTTCTAGATCGTCCTTGTAGAGTGGCTCAGACTCATTTTTTACCTTGTTCCCCTACTTGGTTCTAAAAACCAGATATGACCAATTCGCTGCTAGATAGCCACCTATCTTTGATGTGAAGTCCCTAGACAAGAAAATTGTGAAATAAGGAGGAACATCTGCTACCAGTATATCATGGGGAATTGAGAAGGTTGGGCAAGCATGGAATGTCAAGCCTAAACCCTTCACAATCTCAACTATTTTTTTAGGTGTCCCATCTAGCTGTAGGACTCCTTTATTCATCTCTTCATACTTCAGTCCCATCTTGTCAGCTATACACTTGGGCATCACTGAAGTACTAGCCCCGCTATCAATTATGTAGTTGTGTACCAAGAAATCCCCTATAACCAAGGATACATGGAAAGGGGGAGTTTTCTCTTCCTTCTTTAACTGACTTGAAGTGGAAGGTTGTCCATTTATCATCAAGACATTATCAGTGCTTGTTGCGATAGCTTGACGATCCAGCTCATGCAATTCATTTTTCAATACGTCCTTTTGACCTGGAAGAGACAATGAATCCCATAAAGAGATATTCATATGCAGCTTCTTCATCTAGTCCACTATATTGATTTGAGGACTGCCTCCCTTCAAGTTTTCTTTGGGATTGATCCCAAGCTGAACTACAGGCTGAGGGGCTGAAGGTATAGATGGTTGCTTGAAGTTAGGGGCCTTTGAATTGGAGTGCAATGGAGGAGGTGATATTGCCTGAGTGGTAGCTTGGGCTTCTATCACCGCTCTTCTCTTAAACCTTGTGTTGGCTGCAACACAATTATCCTAATTATCTGTAGCACCCACATAATTTATTGAACAAAATTCCACCTCCATATGATTCATGAGAGTGGAATCAGGCTGGGCCTGATTGCTATTCATGCTGGGTTGCATTGAAGGCTCGAGGACCTGAGACTAAGCAACTATTTGGATGTCTGCATTCTAAAAATAGTTCATCATCTCATTTATGTAAATAGCCTATTTTTAACCATATCCCATGGTCGAACAACTCGATTGCTCTTGTACTAGATTGTATAGAACTGGCACCATGATTTTAGATAATGAAAGGGGGCCTAAGTTGTAATTGTGAAACAGTCTGGTCTGAGTGAGCTGACCCTGTCCTTGATTATAGCCTTGAAAAGGGGGTCTAGGAGCCTGACCATAGTGCTAATGTCCCTGATTCAGCCTGTTGCTTTGAGCTTGCTACCTTTTAAGAGCTACAAGTTTGTTTGACATGCTTTGCAATAGGCTTTTAACCTCATGGAGCTCATTAGATGGAGCGACAACTGACTTCTCCACACTAGGTAAAGGGGCTATTATGGGAGCAATAGTTTGAATTGGGGGCAGCATCTCTGGGAAAAGTGGCATGTGAGGCCTAGGGGCTATTTTCCCAGCCTAAACCAAGCAATTTTTTGCTGCTATGGCTATGTCATAAGCATCAGGTAGTATATGCCCTCCCATAGATTAGATCATCACAACAATATCGCTATTTAATGCCTTTAAATAGTACAAAAAAGCATAGCTAGGAGTCGGTCTTACCAAGATGGGAATTCTATCCCAAGTCTTTTGAAAATGTGTGTCAAAGTCCTGCATATACTCATGCAGAGCTCTCTTTATGGTCATCAGTTGCTCAACAAGCGAGAGATCATCACTCTTTTCCCCAAAATGATCTGTCAACTGAGTCCCCAACTCTTTCCAAGAATGTATTGAATTCATAGGCAAGGTCTCGTACCAGTTAAGAGCTTTGCCTTTCAGAGACAAAGCTAGCAATCTGATGGCAATATTTTCTTCTATTACATTGTGAATATTGCAAAGGTTGGCAATATTCCTAATATGCTCGACGGCTGTAATAGGCCCCAATCCATCAAAAGAAGGCACATTTTTGAGAGCTATTACCAGAATTGGATCATAGCATGGGAGATTTAAGGGGCTCTCACCATGAAAAGCTGTAAAAGTCAATGCCATGTCTGGGATTGGCTATAACTGTTAGGTTGTGGAGCTAAAAGCTTCACTGATGCAGACATGGAGGAGGTTGCTGAGAGGTTGCTGAGTTACAGAGCAATTGACATCAGTCTGATCAGCCGACATCGGTCATATATAGTGAGAAGAGCAACTGACGTCGGTCAGGGATCGGTCAACGTCGATCACCTCCAGGCAAATAAGGATCGACGTCGATCGCCTGTGTAGTTCCAGAACTGTCTGTTGCACGAATAGTTAGTTAACAAACCAGTTGTTTACATGTAGAAGGCCAATTATAGACTTGAAGCTGCGGATCTAATTATTGTAATTAGGTGTCTAATTATTGTTTGCATGAGATCTATATAATAGACTCATGGGTTATATTGTAAAGTGTGTTAGAGAGTAAGAGAGAAAATATTAGCTCCTTCTGTGTGTGAAGAGAGCAAGGTGTGTTCCTCCTAGTGCCATAGTGCCAAGTATGGGTGCTAGTTTGGAGAATCAGAAGGATTCTTCATGTATGTAGGATCTTGGTCAGCAGGTGTGCAAGGCCACGTTTGGAGATCTACATGGTAAGTAAGATCATTGATCTGCAGGTGGATGTGTGTGTGAGGTCTAGGTTTGCAGGTGTGCAGAACCAGGTTGATCTGTAGGTGGTAGCAGAATCAAGATGAAAGCAACACAATAGGGAGCAAGATCAGGTGGGATATACTTGGAATACGGTGTGTACTCAGTTAGAGAGCAAAGAGGAAGGCAAGGTAGATCCTTCCAAAGTAAGATCATTTGAGTTGCAGGTTGTTGCAAGTTCATGGGAGATCTATTTAGAGTGCGTTGTGTACTCGAGTTGAGTATGTTTGTATACTCGGTGTACTGGCAGTATTGTTACTGACTAGTTGACTGGCAGTGTTGTTACTGGCTGGTGGAGGTGAACACCAACTCTATGTTTGAGTTGTGTGTTAGGACCGTAATTGAGAGAGAACTCTTGAAGGTGAATTACTATACACTTGAGGTGTGGGAAGCCTCTGTAAGGTGAAGAAGAACTGTGGCATCTTCTTGGTTGTAATTCTTTTCTGGAAGAGTATTAATACAATTGTGTATTGTCTCTCATATTCTATGTTATTTTTGAATTCTAGTTACTTGTGCATTTTGGTTAAATTCTGCATTTAGTTGCTAATACAAAGGTAATCAATTGTGTGCTTCTGGGTCCTAATAGTTGGTATCATAGCATGTTTGTTGTTCTAGATTATCTGATAGTTGGTATTAGAGCTAAGGTTGCAGGGAGCAAGTTTTGTGTTTGATTATAGGTCACTCTTAGGGGTTTCTGATTGAGTGGGAGTATAGCAATAGCAAAAGAAAGTACACTAAGAATGGAGGAATTGAAAAGCATGAATGGTCAATTACGGTGTTATGGAAAGAAAGAGCAGGAAAAGAAAGATTGTTGGTTGGTAGAAGATCAAGATGAAGGAACTAAAGAAGCAGATGTTGCAGGTGTTATTGCACAGGGTGCTCTAGGATGTTCCTTGGATAAAGTAGAATCTTATTTTATAGATTATGTTGCCTCTTTCCATGCAGCCCCATGTAGAGGGGTTGGTGAGCCTTGTCACATGGTTGGCAAAGGGGAAGTGATGCTAAAATTGTAGGCGACGAACACATGGGTATTGAAGGAGGTCATGCAGGTCCCAGTCTTGAAGATGTGGCTAATTACTTCACGAAAGTTGGGTGATGAGAGATGCATAGGAACTCTCACAGCAGATTCTTGGAATGTTACCAAGGATGCACTTGAACTATCATGTGGTAAGAAAGCAGGTACTATTTATCTACTTGCTTGTATTACTAATTCCACTTCTATTGCACAAGTGTGGCTTTATAGGCTTGGTCACATAAGTGAGAAGGGAATGGATGTTCTTAAGTCAGATGGTAAGAGATTAGCTTTAGAGAGCATAGACTGAGATTTCTGTGAGTAGTGGGATGCTACAAGAAAGGATTGTGTTTATTACAGGAAAAGGAAGACTGATGTATTTGATAAACTTAAGAACTAGAAAGCCTTGGTGTTCTTGGAGGAGATGATAGATAGAGATCAGTGGATGGGGCTGGATACCTCTGAGTAGGGCAATTTGGATAGGGTTTTGATTCAAAGTAAGCTCGCGGGTAAAAATTCATCACTCACAGGCATACACAAGTACCGGCGTCGATCAAGGGTAATCGACGTTGAACAGACAGGTGCTAATGTTGGTCATGTGCAGACCAAAGAAGTCGATGGTGTCAGGCAAGTGGAGACTGACGTCAGTAGGATAATCGATGTCGGTGACCTGGATAGTCGCATGGAACTGACATCGGTCGGATGCAGATTGTGTGGTGACTGAGGTCGGTCACTGAGACGGATTTTGGGCAGACAACAAGCTATCAAGGAGTCTCAAATGCCCATGGAGAGGACTGGAAGTGTAAGTAAGCCTCAAATTCATTGTTCCTCTTCTTTATACTCGTTGCTTACTATAGAGCAGGAAGGATCCAAGAAATAGTGGGAGCATGGCATGAACAGGATGCAGAACCAAACACGAGATTTGGTAGGGTTGTCAGCCGGTATAAAAGCACTGAGATGAATGGATACCTTAGTTAAAGAATAGAGAGAATGGATACGTGAGATGGAAGGCCAAGTCATATGGTCTTGTCAAAGCTCCAGGACAGTGGTACAGGTTTGATAGGTGGATGACAAAGCATGGCTTTAGTCAATGTCATTATAACTACTGTGGTTTCTTTACTAGGTGGATGATGAGTCACAACATCATCCTGTTACTGTATGTTGTGTGTTTGCTTGATGTAGGGTTACACATGTAGGGTTTTGCTAAACTAAAGGTAAAGTTAGTTTAGTGGTGTGTCATGAAGAATTTGGAGGAGCGAAATTCTTTGGCATAAGTGTGTTCTAGAGACATGAAAGATCACAAGTTGATTTTGTCTCCAGATGATTGTGTGATACCGGTTAGCATGCCAATGGTTGGACAGTTTATAGAATAGGGTCATGATTCACATGATGAGGTTAAGTACATGTGTACTAGACCTGAGTTTGCCCAAGCAATGGGTGTTATTGGAAAGTTTGGAGCCAATTCAGGAAAGAAGCACTAGAGGGCAGTTCAGTGGATTCTCAGGTATCTGAGAGGGACCAGCAGTAGGTGCACATGCTATGCAGGGTCAAGTTCTTTTCTACATGTATTTGTAGATGCAGATGTAGTAGGTTACTTGGATGACAGGAGGTTCACCACAGGGGTTATGGTGGTTGGTCTTCAAGGTTGAGCTTGAAGAGGGATACAAGCTAGGAAACAGATTAGACGGTGTATAGGTATAGGTACAGTGCAGCTATTTATCTCCAAGTGGGAGATTGTTAGGTTGTGGAGCTAAAAGCTTCACTGATGCAAACATGGAGGAGGTTGCTAAGTTACAGAGCAACCAACGTCGGTCTGATCAGCTGACATAGATCATATACAGTGAGAATAGCAACGGATGTCAGTTAGGGATCGGCCAATGTCTGTCACCTCCAGGCAGACAGGGACCGATGTCGGTCGCATGTGTTTTCTAAAATTGTCGATTGCACAAATAGTTAGTTAACGAACCGGTTGTTTGCATGTAGAAGGCCAATTATAGACTTGAAGTTGTGGATCTAATTATTGTAATTAGGTGTCTAATTATTGTTTGCATGAGATCTATATAATAAATTCATGAGCTATATTGTAAAGTGTGCTAGAGAGTAAGAGAGCAAATATTAGCTCCTTCTGTGTGTGAAGAGAGCAAGGTGTGTCCTTCCTAGTGCCACAGTGCCAAGTATGGGTGCTAGTTTGGAGAATCAGAAGGATTCTTCATGTATGTAGGATCTTGGTCAGCACGTGTGCAAGGCCATGTTTGGAGATCTACATGGTAAGTAAGATCATTGATCTATAGGTGTATGTGTGTGTGAGGTCTAGGTTTGCAGGTGTGCAGAACCAGGTTGATCTGCAGGTGGCAGCATAATCAAAGTGACAGCAACACAACAGGGAGCAAGATCAGGTGGGATCTACTTGGAGTACAGTGTGTACTCAATTGGAGAGCAAAGAGGAAGGCAAGGTAGATCCTTCCAAAGTAAGATCATTTGAGTTACAGGTTGTTGCAAGTTCATGGGAGATCTACTTGGAGTGTGTTGTGTACTCGGGTTGAGTATGTTTGTATACTCGATGTACTGGTAGTATTGTTACTGACTGGTTGATTGGCAGTGTTGTTACTGGCTGGTGGAGGTGAACACCAACTCTGTGTTTGAGTTGTGTGTTAGGACCGTAATTGAGAGAGAACTCTTGAAGGTGAATTACTGTACACTTGAGGTGTGGGAAGCCTCTGTAAGGTGAAGAACTGTGGCATCTTCTTGGTTGTAATTATTTTTTGGAAGAGTATTAATACAATTGTGTATTGTCTCTCATATTTTGTGTTATTTCTGAATTCTAGTTACTTGTGCATTCTAGTTAAATTCTGCATTTAGTTGCTAATACAAAGGTAATCAATTGTGTGCTTTCAAGTCCTAACAGTTGGTATAAGAGCATGTTTGTTGTTCTAGATTACCTGATAGTAACTAGGGTTTTGCTGTGATTGTGTCTCTTATAATAGGTCTATGAGGATTGATTACTGGATAAGGATAGGTCCTCTCAAATCATAGTCTTTTAGCAGAGTTTAAAGGTAATTCAATGAATTTGAAAGGAACCCTTTTGAAGCAGACCTTGTGGTGACTTTAGGCATAAAAAGTTAAGAAATTGGTCTTAATTAGAAAACTGAAGCTCTTACCAGTGGAGTCGCCAGATGCTATAAAACTTTAAAATGTTGTGATAGGACCAGCATCAATCTTGAAAACTCACTGAGTTATCAAACTATGTGCCCCACCGAGCATGCCAAAACTGTTGACGTCAGAGATTGCACCCTTGGCAGGAGGCCTAGCTCCTTCCTTCTCCTCGCAACATGGAAACTCCCCTCTCACCTGTGGGATTGGCAAAGCTAGAGGGGAGAGTCTCTAGATAAGGGCTAGCTCCCTTTGATGCATCCTATTTGTTCTAGTAACTGCTAACACATACATATATATATAGATATATAAAAGGAGGGGAAGGGAGGAAGATACAAGAAAACAAACTACTCTAAAGAGGTGATGCACCAAAATAAGGTCGACCTTCACACATCCACTCTTGAAATCAAACAAATGCATACATACACTTCACACTTGGCAGAAGGACCAAGTTGCTAGAAACTGGCAGGGAGGCTTTCATGAAGACACAAGAAACAAAAATCACTGAGGCACTGTGAAATGCACACTATAAGTAACTTCCTCTATTCTGGTCTTCCAAATTTCAGCTCTTTTCCTTTCAGCTATAGAAATGGCACCTTGTAGACAACAGGTACGTTGGTGTTGGACCTGTGAGAGCATCAAGAGACAATGACTGAACACAAACAACACTCATCACATACTCTGAAACATCTATCTAAATGGAGGTGAAATTGCTTTTATTTGATTCAGGTGGAAATTTTGCCAAGGCTACGCCTTAGCAAAATGTGGAAGATGATTACAAAATGACCAAGTTCACAATATATATGAGAAACTAGGAAGTCTATTTGGCACTTCCTCTTTACAAGTGGCAATCGTGTCCCTGCATTGGGAAAAACAAGTTTCTCAAAACATTAATGAGCCATCTACATTGTCTGCTCAAAATCTACTTTTCTCTTTTAGGTGACTTACACGGTTTGTCTACTCATTAGTGTGAAACAGAGGAACCAGTTGCACTGCTAGCTACTTGCATCCCAAATGATCAATTCCCTGGCACTATTTCACCTGCCAGAGTCACTTCTCAAATTGGTGCCACTTGGACTAACTGCTTACTAATTCCATGCTTGTCGCTTTGTCTTTTCTCCATTTTGTCTTATCTAGCTCATTCGGCCCCTGGGGTGAACATCTTGGTGGGTCGTTGCATTTTTGAGCTCTTTTTCCATGGTTAGCACTTCCTTTGCTTTTGAATACAAATGGCCATTTCTCTTTGTGAAAGTTGACATTCGTATGGCTGTCATGTTTTGAAAACCAACAGCTAAACTGTTATGTTAATTTTGACGTCCTCCGGGATGTCACCGTCCCCATCACAACACTATCGGGCCCCTTATCGGCACTCACTTATTTTCCTTCCCCTTGCCAGGGTCCTTTCCCTTTGAAGTTTCGGCCCTTTGGAAGGGTACTTGAACTTTGAAGACTGCCCTTCGGCCAAGGACATACCCTTGAACCAAGCCATTGAACCAAAAATGGTTCAACGGTTCAAGGGTTTAATGGGTTCAACCATTGAGCGCCGATGACAAATGAAAGAAAGCCGACAGATTGTTTGCTTTGAACCTAAACCATTGAACCAAGACCATTGAACCAGGCCATGAACTGAATTCCTTAAACTCGCTAAAACCTGAAAAGACTGTCATTAAAACAACAGGGGAAGAGGGTGACCGAAATTTTACCTGTGGGCAAAATTGGTCAACAGGTAGCTTTGTGAGAAATTAGGTAGAATGATAAATAATTTTAAAACCTCCTATCTGAGTCTACTAGCCTACTACACCCCAGTGGACCTTGATTCTATCATTAGGCCAATTGTGAAGTCTGAGCTTTGACTAGAAATATGAGATGTGCTTAGAAATGAATCACATATTTTGGTATGAGTTTGAATTTTGAATGTTTATTTTTTCCTTTTTATCATTGCCTTTTGTTTAAATTATTTGGCTTTTAAATTTTTATTGCCTTTTGTATTCCTCCTCCATATAGATTCAAAATAACCAAACATGAGTGATAAAAATGATAAACACAGATAAGATATAGGATTTAATTACAAGATACAAAATACCTAGAGATTTTTTCATCTTAATAAATAACTAGGCTTACCCATAAACAAGTATGTGATCTAAAAAATAACCATATGTGTGCCTAGTATGAAGGGAAAAATAAAGTGAAAATGGAGATCATATAGATATGTGTATGTATGATATAATGAGAAATATGCTTGCTTATTGATCATATGGTAAAGATAGAATATTAGAGGGTGTGGTTTGGAAATCATGTTGCAATAATGTAACCAATAAAAAGAAATCATCCTAAATAAAAATAGGAGAAAAATAAATTAAAATGAAATTAATCCATGAAACATGTCCAAGTGATAAGTAAAACCTATGATCAATATACACTCATAATTTAAATCCAAATCGTATGAAACTATAATAAATAATGTGATGAAACACCATGATGTGTTTACAAGTACTGATAAATTTCATGGAAAACATCATCCATAACATTTGATACATCCTTATGTAATTTTAATTTGACTTTAATCAAAGTCTCATCAATATTTATAAAGAGTCATGAAAAGACTTCTTGATGCATTGTCTTTACTGAGAAAGTGGGTATGCTAGAAGAAGAACAATGTTCTTAGTTTAGTTCTTGCAAGGGATATTCAATACAAGGAACTAATGTTGAGTTGTGATGAACACCCTCATATTTATGAGTGAATGTGGGCTACAGATAAGGATGAACCTTTGTCCATGAATGTTTTGGAACATTTTGTTGAGCTAATGAAGGTGCAGACCATGAAAAATCATGAATGTATTATTGTAGAAATCAACATCTATCTATATTATGTGTAGTACAATGATGCCAAAGATAATAAACTTCATCATATTTAGGGATTTATTTCAAAAGTTTCTTAGGAGGAAGGACAATCTTGTTTGTAGACTATTACTTCTCTGGATGGAGTGTATCAATGTATTGCTAAAGCTATTGGCAATGAGTAGAAGAATGCCTATGTGTGTTATGAAAGAATTAAGTACATATAGGAGTAGACTGTCAAGTTGGATATCTGTAGTATAAGTAGAGCCCGAGGCTTATTATTTCTAGTGTGCACAACAATACTTAGCCCAATGATTGGAAACTCTATGGATCTCATTATATGGCTCATCTGCTCATCATGTCAGTAGAGGATCAAGATTAGGTAAATGTAGTATGCCATCACCGATAGGAGGAAAACTTGAAATAATATTAGGATTGGGTTGGGCCACTTCAATAGATTAGTTCAAAGTGGGTCAACATAGTGTTACTGACATCTTTATTGAAAGTAAGATATAAGGATATGAGTATCTAGAGAAGTAGTAAGGTCCTATCATAACATGATCAAGAAGCATACTATAAAGAGGCTCACACATGACTTGAGGAGTATTATTAGTGTGTGTGCTCCATCTCAGACCTATGAACATCATATGAATAAGAACTAATATCAGGTACTATAGAAAGAGAAGGAACTAAAGTAATAGAATTAAAAGAATGTTGTAAATAAGAATGATATCTAAGTATCTTTATATTTTAATCATGAGCAAAGACAGTTAAGAAGGGATCATCTAAGGAATATCCATCATCATAATTAGGTGTGAAGATAAATAGTACATGTGTTGATGATTTTATTGGTTGAAGAAGCATGATGAATGGAGTGTTTAGTTTTTGATAGAGTGATAGGAATTTCATCTAATGGGTTTTGATGAGATTGTGATGTTGTAAATAAGGAGGTAATTGGGTAATTATGTGAGGAGAGAAATCAAAGGTTTTTATTATCAAATTGATCTCATCAAGTTCATCATCATGTGAATCTAAGAGATTAGGTGGTATGTTACCTATTAATTCAAGGTGACCATTATAACTTATGGTAGATTTGACAAGGTAATTAAAGTGTTATCATTCATGAAATGCTATACTAGGTAAAGGTTCGAGGGTAGATATTTTAAAAACACCTCATGCTTGGAATTGTTCAAAATTCCAAGGATTGGTATCCCCTTGAATCTTGTATATAGCACCATTTAAGGAAAATTAACACATGGCATGTTGAAGAGGCTAAAATTCTCATGTGATGTGTCTAAGGTCAACTAAGTAAAATTTTATAAGTAGGAAAACCATGACAGGGGGAATTATGTTATGAAGCCAAACACACCCTGAAGGAGGCATCTGTATTTTATTAGATCCTTCACATTCAATTTGAGTATATTTGAGATTAAATTTTGAATATCCAAGTTTTTTAATAAAATCTAGGGAAGCCATGTAGGTGCTAGAACCTTCATCAATCAATGCATTTTTAACTTGGATATATCCTATTTAGATGCTAATGAACAATGTAGGATCATTCACATGAAGTCATATCTTATCAGGAATAATTGAGATATTAAGAATCATTGAAGTGATATGGAATTGGAGCGAAAGAGAAGTATCTATCATTTTGTCAACATGGATAGACATTTCTTCACACTACTAAAGAATGTTATCTTCAAACCCCCAAAAAGTAAGTTCTTCCCCGATAAGTGGGGGATAAAGGATGTTCATTTCAAATAAAAGTTGCATTAGATGATTATGATGATGAGGATAAATTCTCATTAGTTATAATAAATTTATTTAATATGGGAGATGTGAAAGTCCAATTATAGGATCCCATTCATCATATCCTATTAGGATTTTATCAATTAAAAGTGCATAGTGTTGAAGTAAATCCTTTGAGGGTGTAACATAAGTTCATTTAAAATGTTATTGGTAAGTTGTATTTCATTGGGATTTAGTTAATATGGGTTGAACAATTGTATTTGACTATTTTGACATGGTTGAATCATTGGTTATGTCTTGTGAATGAGAGGAAGAAGTACTAGTCGTAAAAGATTTTGGTATTTCTAAGTGAGATGTCTTGGTTAAAAGAGTAGTAGAATTTATATTGATAATATGTGAGTTATTGTTTAAATGTATCATTGGATTTAACACTTTTGATTTTGTTGAATTTATTGGAATTGGTTCCTTGTGATCCAATTCCATGAGATGAGATGGGTAAGTATCTTGAACAATATAGAATATTGATAAATTATTGTAGTTTGAAGTTGGATAACGATCGATATAGGAAACCACTCTCCTCATGTTATTCATATTAACAACATTATAATCATGCATGTTAGTTTTAGGATCAATAGAACTTTGAACATTATTGGTAGTGGGAGGTTGGTTAATATTATCTTGATGATAGGAAGAGAATCTTTATAAATAGTTAAGTGAGCACTAGCTTGATTAAATGATTCATGTTTAGTTTTAGTTTCATGAGCCTTAGTTGTCATTTCATAATCTTGTTGGCATGTACATATGAGAAATTCATGATAAAAATTAGGTCCAAGGATATATTCCATAGTAAAGTTTCTTAGTTGGTGACAAGTTTCATGAGAATGACCCCAACTTGCATGATACCAACAGAATTTGTGTGGATCATACCAATGTTTGGTCGGGCAAGTAGGATCAAGATCTTGTGGTGAATATTGAGGAAGATGCTTTTGAATCTCTACTCAAGAAAGTGGTTTATGGATATCTACATTATTTACATGGGAAAATGTAGAACTAGGATGAGAATTGCTAGAAATTGATCATGAAAGAATGGGCTCCATTGGATTAGTTGGAGTAAAGGCTTGAATGATGTGTATGGAATCATAGGTATTCATAACACCGTTATTGATTGCATATCTATTTTTATCTTCCATAAGCATTCGAGTTCATATGGGAGGATATGAAGGCTCAAATTTTCATATAATAAAAACTTGATGTTTGGCTTGATTGAGGGCTTCTTCTAAAGATTTTGGAGAAAGAGTCTTCACACGATTTTATAGTTTGGAGTGAAAATCATTAGTAAATAAATTAAATAGATTATCATCTAAAATATTATGTTCAACTTTGTTAGACAAGTATTTTCACCATTTGATGAATACATGGGCTATTTCATATTCTAATTATTTAAAATTGATAAAATGAGTTAGGTTATTTTCAGGAAGATCATTATTTTGGAATTATTGGACCAATGTATTAACTAAGTCTTCCAAGCTAGAGATATAATGAATTTTGAGTTGATTATACCAAACTAGAGTGTCACTTGAAAAGTTCTTAGCTAAGATTGAGGTGGTAAAAAAAGTATTGATTTTAACCCAATCTTACAAAGTTGCCAAAAGTTTTCAAATACAATGTTGAATCAGTGGATCTATTATAGGTGATAGAGGGAACTATGCCACTTATGTCAATGTTTGCAATTTGAGGAACTATAGGTTCATTTTGTAAGTGTTTTTAAATAAACTTGTTAAGAAGTGGAGGTTATGGTATAAGGCCATCACGTGCATCTTTAAGGGGTGGATGGGGGCATTAGGATTTTACACCCCACATTGAGTAGGTTGAGGAAGATCTTGGAAATGTATTAGTTGATTTTGCATTTGCATCATTTGATTTGCACTAATAGTTTGAAAATTATCCATTTAATTTAAAGTTTGTAGTAGAATTTGATTAAATTTAATGGTATTTTAAATATTAGAAAAAACATGGGATGCATTAGCATTATGTGAGACATTGATAGTTTGAGATACACTAGTAGTTATATGAATGTGAATATTAGTGTGGACATTTTGAGTATACCCACTAAAGGTCACACCTACCATGTTTTTAGAAATGGTTGGGATGGTTTATGAAGAATGCATGGAAGATGATGTCATGCTAGCATAAGAAGGCAAGAGAAAGGAGAAGGGTGTGACATAAGTTGTGGAATGACTTACCCCAAATCCTATAGAAAAACTAGATGAGGGTGAATGGGGTTATTTAATGTGTGGTCCCATCATGAGGTTATAAATGATTACAGGATTCTTACCCTGATGTCGAGGGTTTTCATTGATGAAAATGATCATTTCAAGCATATACTCAAGATCACTTTTATCCTCTACCATAGCTGGGAATAAAGGATTAAGAGAAGTAGAATAGAGAGGAATCCCATAATTTTTTGGTCTAGTAGTAACATGGATATTGTTAAGATCAAGATTATCTACCATAAGATAAGGAAGATGTGTCTTAGAGGCTTTATGAGGATTAGTAAGATTCATCATGTTAGTTTGGTTTTTTTGTGCAATGTCATCAAATAAATGTTGCATGATGAAAAAGAAACTTATTTGGACACAAGCTTTAAAAGTGAAAGTCTAAAAGCTAAAAATAAATAAGATTAAGTTGGTTGATCTATTTGTACTAATAAGATTATAGAAAAACTAAGAAGCAAACTAGATTAAACTAGTCAATCTAGTTGAAAATTAGGAGAACTAAATAGTCTGTAAACTGACTAGGTCGAGCTAGTCAACCTAGTTGGAAAGATATACAAAATAGAATGAGTTGTAACTGACTAGATTGAGTTGGTCGACTTAATTAGAAAGATAGGAAAATAGAATAGGCTATAGGCTAACTAGATCAAGCTGGTCAATTTGGTTTGAAATATGAGAAAATAGAATAAGTTATAAACTGACTAGATCAAGATAGTTGATTTATTTGGAAAATCAATAAAACAAAATAGTCTATAGGTTGACCAAATCAAACTAGTCGATCTAATTGGAAATCAATAAAATATAATAGTCTATAGGCTAAATAGATCAATTTGTTCAATCTAATTTGAAAATTAGTAAAATAAAACCATCTATAGGCTGACTAGATCGAGTTGGTTGAACTAGTTGGAAAATTAGGAAAATAAAATAGGTTATAGACTAACTAGATCAAGCTAGTTGATCTAGTTGAAAAATTAGTAAAACTGAATAGACTACTAAATCGAGCTAGTTGATCTAGTTTTATAATCTAAAAAAAATTAATTATGTAAAATTGGATACTTTAGTTTGAAACTCAGAAATGAAGTTAAGCACATAGATAAATAAATCAAACCGGTTAATCTAGTTGGAATACAACATAAAACTTGTATCAAAGTTGGCTAATACAGTTTCAAATACAACATAGAATGACAAACAATAAATAACAAAAATGTAATCTAGATGTTAACTAATTATCCAGAAAGAAGATCAGGATATTGTACTAAAAGTTGTGTTTGATAATGTAGGCTTCCAAAGATACTAGCTTGTCTGTTAGAAATTGTCGATCTAATGTTTCAAAGCACTAACTATGAAAGTGGCATTCTTTTAGCCCACTACACCCAATTTCAAGGGTAATCTAGAACTAACTTCTTGGTGTTAATCACTAACTGATGCACTACAGAATCAAATGGATGGCTAGAATCCTAAGGTTCAATACAAAGGGGAATCCTAGGTATTTTTGAAGTACCATTAGGTACATGGAAACTAAAGATCATGTTTAACTCTATACTATGTCTATGAATATTGGGGAAAGTTCCTCATACCATGATATTTATAAAAATATAAAAAGTATCATAAATAGAACATTGTGAAGCCCTTTATGATAGTCGCTAAGTAGTTTTAAAAATATCGGTATATAGTTTATAAAGAAAACCAAATAAGATGAAAATAAATGTGAATATCAATTCATCAAAAAAAGTTGTGATTTTCAAAATCAAATAAACAAACAACCAACTAAAAAGTAAAAGTGATTCTAATTACTATGAAATAGAGGCTATTTTACTTTATTTATACTAAAAAGTGAAAATACAGAACAAGATCGAGCAGGTTGATCTATTTGTGTAAACAATACATAACAAAATCAAGTTGGTCAGCTCAGTATATTGGAAAATAGGCTCGAACAAACAAAATTTACTAGGTTGATTTAGTTTGATAGAAAAAATAGACATAAAACTAGATTGAACCAATCGATCTAGTTCACTGTGTGGGTACAATTTTACAAAACTAAAAAATTGAGGAAAATATTACAAAATTTAAATTTTAACTAAAAAAGTATGAATGAAATTTACTTAATATTGATAAGATATAAATATACTAAGCTATTAAGAATGAACCTACAAGATAGATCAAGATCGACCAGTTCAATTTAGTAGTTTTTCTAAGAATAATGAATTATTGTTTGGCTGGGTCATTTAGGTGAGTTTTTTACCTTGTAAAGGTAGAAAATGGTGTTATTAGACATAATTGAGCCAATCAATCTAGTCTAAACAAAATTGATAAAAAATAGGAGAATAAAACTAGATTATTTAGATCGATTTTGCTAGCTGAAATTGAAATAAATAAATAAATAAATAAAATCAAGTTGGTCAATTTAGTTAGGCACAAAAGGAAGAATAAATGATTAGATCAAAATTTGGCTGAAACTAAAAAACCTCGTGCATAGAGAAAAAAATAGGATCGAGAAGCTCAATCTAGTTGAAGACTTGTGCACATAAGATAAAACATGATTGATTGGCTCAATCTAGTTGAAAACCTGCACACAAAATAACAAAACTAGATCAACAAGGAAAATTTAACTGAAAACATGTACATAGAATAATAAAACTAGATCGATAGGATTGATCTAGTTGAAAAATTGCACATAGAGTAATAAAATTAGATCGACAAAATCAATCTAGTTGACTATAATTAAAAAATTAAAAAAATCAAGGGTTAGATTCACATCAAGTTCACCAAAATGTATGCAATGAATTATGATGAATATGCAACTTGTCCTACTTAGTATATTCCAAGTATTGAGAAGGTATTCTTACCAAAAAATTCATTGTATAGTTATTTATATTGGGACATGACCAATTCATATTTGCTAAACTTAATTAAGGGATTTATTACTCACAACACCAAAAGAGAAGGCTCTAAATCCTCTAGGCAAATAACATTATGTAACAACCTTAACTAGACCTATAATACATAAAATAAATCTAATCTAGTGCTCACTAAAGCTTGTAGAACAAAGGGGATAGTTAATAAAGATAAAAATATATGCAAAGAGAACTCTACTCAAGTCAATGGAGAGGTAAACTAAGCAAGGAGTATACCATTCAACCTATTACTTTATACAATATCTATCTACCAAATGAAAGAGTAAAAGTTAAGAATACTTACCTTGAATTGAACTTATCGTACCTAAATCTCTCTCTTGGTCAATGGTGTTTTTCAAGATGTTGTTGCAGCTTTGTAAAGATCAAATTATAGAAATAAACTCTAAGCTAAAAGACTCTTACTTTGCATCCAAGACTTTTCAATAAGACAAGTTTCTTTCTTTCCAAGTTAAAACCCTAAGTAATGACTTACAAGCTATAATAATATGAAAATGAATGTTCCTCTCTATTGGATTGAAATGAAGAGGGTATTTATAGCCAATGATTGAACCTAAACCCTCTCAAAAATTTAGCCAATAAGATCAACTGGCTTGATCTTGTCAGGTAGGAAAAATAGTCATTATATCTCAAACTATGTTGGTCAGGTTGACGTAGTTCTGTAACATGTGCTCAATCTATAACAAGATCAACTTGGCCAACATAATAAGAAAATAAAGAAAATATGTGTATGCTTAGTCAGGAGATATTTAGGAAGGTGAATTACTTAGAGAAGTGTATAGATAAGTTTTAAGTGCTTAAGGAGTTGGATAAAAGTAACTTGTAGTGGTTTTAGGTAATAGTATAGGGATAAACAATCTTGAAATATACCAAAGGTCTACCCACCCATTTCTTGGTGCACCTTTTAAGATATGCACCCCGAGAGATTAAAACTCGACAGGTTCTTGCAAGAGAGAAAATATTAGTAAATGATAAAATTTAAAAATATTGTGTGTATACAACAATCACTCTTATAAAATAAGACATTAAAAATTCACACACTCCTATAAAGGAATGTACTTAGGTCATGCCACTTATGCCCATAAAAGGACATATTTAGGATATTAATTACCATTATTTCTTGAAGTACTCAAAATTTTGTTTAGATTTGTTTTTGTTATAAAATTACTTGAAATTGTATCAATATTTACACAAATTTGGAGACACTTGGATTTCCATGGGTATTATACTCATTTATCATTTAAATTAGGTATCCAAACACCCTCAATTTTTTATATTTCACCAAATTATTATTATTTAGAACTCACTTGTGCGTGTATAAGAATAAAAAGAAAGGTTTGATGTTTTCACAATCCATGAATATGGTTTAGATAATTTGTGGATAGTAATCATGTGTAATTTATTTGATCGATTTGTTTTGAATCATCATCCTTGATGATGAATCATAGATGGTGATTATAAACACGTTGATCAAATAAATTGCACACAGTTACTACCCATAAATCATTTAAATCAAAATAAAAAAAAGTCTCTTCATATTCCCAAGTACATGACTTGGTTTTGAAGATCCATGCACAAATGTTTTTATATCCACATCTTCCTTTACTTTGATATGTATGCACACACATGCACACACACACACACATCAAAGTGAGGGAAAATGTAGATACCTAAAAATAACCCCTAGGCATTTATAAGTTATTAAACTAAATAAGTATATCATGCTTTTATACTTGTTGATTATTGGTCTAAATTATGTGTTATTGGAATTTTTATTAATTTTTCCTAATACATCTATTAAACCCCTCTAGATCCCTTTTTATATTTATATTTTTCCTCCAATTGGACCCCTTTATTTGAAGTGTTCATACGCTCTTGGTATTTATCTAAAGTGTTGAGTTGTGGAGCTAAAAGCTTCATTGAATGTGCAAATGTGGAGGTTGCTGGGTTACATAGTAACCGACATCGGTCAGGCCAACCGACATCGGTTATCTTCAGCTACACAGTAACTGACATCGATTATGGTCGGCCGACATCGGTCAGATAGGGACCGACATCGGTCACCTATGTGTTTCCAGAACTGTTCTAATTTTAGACGAACAGTTAGTTTGCATGTAAAGACTAATTTTAGTCTTGAGTTTGCTTTTCTAATTATTGTTTGCTTGGGGATCTATTTAAGAGACCCATGGGGCTGTATTGTAATGAAGTAAGCAAGGTCAATTAGATATGCAAGGTGCAAGATTAAGAAGATATACTAAAGTAAGTAGGCAACAACAATTGGGTTGATTGTCACTGAAAGAGTAGGCAACAACAACCATTGGGTTGATTGTCACTAGAGGGAACAACAACTCTGTTATTGAGTTAATTGTGTTTGTAATTGATTGAGAGAGAAAACTCTTGAGGGAGAATTACTGTACACCCAAGAGGTGTGGGAAGAGAGATTTTTTCATTGTATTCTTTCTGAAAGAGTTGAATACAAATTGTATTGTTTCTCGTATCTCCTATTCTTTGTTGTTTCTAATTTCTAGTTACTTATTACTTCTAGTTTAATTCCATGTTTAGTTGCTTATACAATAGTAATCAATTGAGCTCTAGAGCCTAACAAGTGGTATCAAAGCTACAGGATCCTAACAATTGGTATCAGAGCCAAGTTCATCAGAGCAAGTTAGTGTTTGTTGATTACAAGTTCACTCTCAGGGGTTTCTGATTGAGTGGGAGTAAAGCAATGGCAGAAAAAAGTAAACTAAGAATGGAGAAATTCAATGACAAGAATTATCAGTTATGGAGGATGCAGAAAGAAGATTATCTGTATCAAAAAGATCTGTACTTATCGTTGGGTGGGGTTTTAAGAAAGCCCATAGATATGCAAGATGAAGAATGGAATGTTCTTGATAGAAAGACTCTTGGATCTATAAGGTTGAGTCTGGCATCGTCTGTGATCTCCAAATTATCACAGGCAAAGACAACGGTAGAGTTAATGGAATCTTTGGCAAATTTATATGAAAAACCCTCAGCTTCGAATAAGGTATTTCTTATGAAGCAATTATTTAATTTGCAAATGCAGGAAGGTGGATATGTATATCGTCATCTTAGTGATTTCCATGGATTAGTAAATTAGTTAATTTTAGTCAAAATAGTTTTTGATGATGAAATTAAGGCTCTCTTAATCTTATGCTCTTTACCTGAAAGTTGGCATAGCTTGGTAATGGCATTTAGTAATATTGCGTCTGCTTCAAATATCTTGAAAGTTGATGATGTTGTTAGTGTAATCTTGAATGAAAAAATTTACACAAAAAGCATAGGGGAAACATCAGGTAATGCTTTAAGTGTTGAAAGCAGGGGATGGCAAAGAGAGAAGGGCAAGCAAGGGAAATCAAGGTCAAAGATAGGTAGTAGATCTAAATCCAAAAATGGAGGTATAACCTACTGGAATTGTGGAAAGAAAGGACATGCAAAGAAAGATTGTTGGTTGAAAGAAGATCATCATGAAGGTAATGAAGAAGCAGATGTTACAGGTATTGTTGCATAGGATGCTCTTATATTTTCTTTGGATAGTCAGGTAGAATCATGGGTTTTAGATTCGGGTGCCTCTTTCCATGTAACCCCAAATAGAGAATTTTTCCATGATTATGTCCATGGAGACTTTGGAAAAATTTATTTAGGGGATGGTGAGCCTTGTCAAATTGTTGGCAAAGAAAAAGTGCAGCAAAAATTGCAGAATGGCAACACATGGGTGTTGAAAGATGTCATGCATGTACCTATCCTGAAGAGGAATCTGATTTCTGCAGAAAAGTTGGGTGATGAGGGTTGCACAGTAACTCTCACAGCTGAATCTTGGAAAGTTTTCAAGGGTGCACTTGTATTAGTAAGAGGTAAGAAAGTAGGTACACTTTATCTATCTACTTGTATTACTGATTCTCCTTCTATTTTATCTACTTCAGATGTAGATGCAAAGATGTGGCACTATAGGCTTGGTCACATGAGTGAGAAGGGAATGCATGTTCTTAAGTCAAATGGTAAGCTTTCATATTTGATAGATCGAGATTTTTGTAAGCATTGTATTTTTGAGAAACAGGAGAAAGTGAGGTTTCTCACAACTAGGTCAACAAAGAAGAAGCACAAGTTAGAGCTTGTTCACACAGACGTGTGGGGACTAGCTCAAGGAGCTTCTATTGAAGGATCATTGTATTATGTTTCTTTCATTGATAATGCTACAAGAAAGGTATGAATTTATTGCATAAAGTGGAAATATGATGTTTTTAACACATTTAAGAAATGGAAAGCTTTGGTTTTCAAGGAGAAGGTGATGGACAGTGATCAGCTCAAGAGGTTGAATAAATCTGAGTAGGGCAATTTGGACAAGGTTATGATCTAAAATGAGCTCACGGGTAAAAATCATCACTCACAAGAAAATATAAAAACCGACGTCAGTCAGGCAGAGACTGACATCGATCAGGCAAGAACCGACATCGGTCTGATGGAGACCAAAGTCGGTGATGTCGGGCAAGTGGAAACCGATGTCGGTCAGATGACAACCGACGTCGATCAGGTCGGTCAAGTAGAATCGACATTGGTCGAGTGCAGATCAAGAGATGACTGAGATCGGTCATTGTTAGAATGAAATTTGGGCAGACAACAAGCTGTCAATGAGTCTCAAATGCCCATTAAGAGGTCTAAAAGGGTAAGTAAGCCTCAAATTCGTTATTCCCCTTCTTTACACTACTTGTTGCTCACTGATGGTGGAAAACCAGGAAGTTTTGAAGAGGCAATGTAGGTAAAATCTAGGAAACAATGGGAGCATGGCATGAATGAGGAAATTGATTCCTTGGAAGAGAACCAAACGTGGGATTTGACAGAGTTGCCAGTCAAAAAGAAAGCACTAAAAAATGAATGGATATATAGGTTAAAGAAAGGAGAGAATGGACAGGTGAGACATAAGGCCAGGTTATATGGTCTTGAGCAAGCTCCAAGACAATGGTATTTGAGGTTTGACATGTTTATGACAGAGCATGGCTTTAGTCAATGTCAATGTGACCATTGTGTTTATTTTACCAAGTTGGATAATAGTAGCTACATTTTCCTGTTACTGTATGTAGTGTATATGCTTGTTGCAGGGTCACACATGCAGGGAATTACTGAGCTAAAGGTAAAATTAGCTCACACATTTGCCATGAAGGATTTAGGAGCAGCAAAAAAAATCCTTGGCATGAATATTTTTAGAGACAGGAAAAATCACAGGTTGATTTTGTCTCAAGAGGATTATGTGAATAAGTAGTGGAGAGGTTCAATTTGCAGGATGCGAAACCGATAAGCACACCTATGGTTGGACAGTTCAAGTTGAGCAAAGAATAGTGTCCTAAATCACATGATGAGGTTGAGTACATGGTATGTACTAGACCTGATATTACCCAAGCAATGGGAGTTGTCAGCAAGTTTATGGCCAATCCAGGAAAGGAGCATTGAAAAGTAGTTCAGTGGATTCTCAGATATCTGAGAGGGACCAGTAGTAGGTATTTATGCTATGCAGGGTCAAACACTTCTTTACATGGGTATGTAGATTCATATATGGTAGGTGACTTGGATGGCAGGAGAAGCACCACAGGATATGTGTTCATTGTTGGTGGAACGGTGGTTAGCTAGATTTCAGAGTTGCAGAAGGTTGTTGTAGTCACGGTGGCTAGCAAGGATAAGAACCCTGCAAATATGTTAACAAAGCCGGTAACAAAGGAGAAATTGAATCTTCATTCAACTTTTGTTGGTCTTTAAGATTGAACTTGAAGATAGAGATACAAGCCAAAAATAGATTAGAGGATGTTGTTGTACAGGTACAGGTACAGATGCAGCTATTTATCTCCAAGTGAGAGATTGTTGAGTTGTGGAGCTAAAAGCTTCACTGAATGTGCAAATGTGGAGGTTGCTGGGTTACACAGTAATCGACATCGGTCAAGCCAATCGACATTGGTTATCTTCAGCTACATAGTAACTGACATCGGTTATGGTCGGTCGGCATCGATCAGACAGGGAACAACATCGGTCACCTGTGTGTTTCCAGAACTGTTCTAATTTTAGATGAACAGTTAGTTTGCATATAAAGACTAATTTTAGTCTTGAGTCCACTTTTCTAATTATTGTTTGCTTGGGGATCTATTTAAGAGACCCATGGGGCTGTATTGTAATGAAGTAAGCAAGGTCAATTAGATCTATAAGGTGCAAGATCAAGAAGATCTGTTGAAGTAAGTAGGCAACAACAATTGGGTTGATTGTCACTGAAAGAGTAGGCAACAACAACCATTGGGTTGATTGTCACTAGAGGGAACAACAACTCGGTTATTGAGTTGATTGTGTTTGTAATTGATTGAGAGAGAAAACTCTTGAGGGAGAATTACTGTACACCCAAGAGGTGTGGGAAGAGTGAGATTTCTTCATTGTATTTCCTTCTAGAAGAGTTGAATACATATTGTATTATTTCACGTATCTCCTATTCTTTGTTGTTTCTAATTTCTAGTTACTTATTATTTCTGGTTTAATTCCGTGTTTAGTTGCTTATACAATAGTAATCAATTGAGCTCTAGAGCCTAACAAGTGGTATCAGAGCTACAGGATCCTAACATAAAGGGTTTGAATGATTCAAACATTCTTTTAAGTGGCACCTTTTGGCTTAAGTGCCTTCATCCCTTGTTCTTGTCTTTTTTGATTTTTGACTATATGAGGTCAGTTTGGGTGCCATCAAAGTTTTAAGTTGAATTCAATTTGTTTATAAATACACAATAATTCTAGTTCATTTAGGCAACTAGGCAAAATCTACATAATCCATTTTCACATTCATTGAGCAATTATAAGCATTATAAAGAAGAGCAAGCATTCATTCAAGTACTCAATTTCATGTTAGATATATTGCATGACACTAGTTTGCATGTTTCAGTAATTGCAACTATTTAGGTGTGTTATTTTCAATATTGCTATTGTTGAGTGGCTTGACTATTTTATGGCATAATGTGGGCCCTTTTACATATTGTAACCTAATTAGGGAAAGAAGAAGAATTATTATTTTTTATATGATAAGAGTGAAGATACAAGATTTTGGAGCGATGTTTTTAAAAACCAAAAGTAGGCAAACATAGTCATTAAAAAAAACTGATCATATAGTCCACTATGCTTTAAAAAACATTCTTTGTTTGGCACAATTTTTTTGGGTCAACCATGTCATACTTGTAGATGCATATTTTCACTATAAAATTTTAATGATTATCATCAAATCTTATGATAATCATGGTACATTTTTAAACATTATATGACACCTCTTTTTTCTCTGATTTTGGAATCAATCAAGTCAATTACTCATTTATACATATTATTCAACCTAATTAAATGTTTTTTATTAAGGGTAAAGATGAGTTTTTTGAAAGGGACTCTACTCTTGAATGTAGAAGCCAAAATTCAAGCCCAAAGAACCTTAATGATCAAGAAAGGACTGCACAACAAGATAAAATCAAAACAAAGGTTGGGTCATATCAAGTTCATGACAATATCACAAGAAGGACAATAAATACCAACAACAAATGAATAACACACACAACAAGAATCAACGTATATTACCCTCTAAGGGATGCATTCCAATTATCCAACATTTCTTTCAGGGTTTGTTCTATACTAATAAGCTCTTGATATCTACTCTTAGACATTTCTTTTTCTCTTTTTGGCTTCTTACTTAAGCCCACACCCTCAGAATTCTTTTTGATAAGTTGCACAAAAACTCCCATACTAGCAAGATAATTACTAATTACAAAAAAAATATTAAACTTTCAAATAAATTAATCTATACGAAAAATAATACGTACTGTTGCTCCCAACGTCTCATTCATTACCCGTGAAGGATACGAATCTTTTTCAATGTTTTTTGGGGATGATTATTATGGCTTACAACTGTTTAATCTTTGGATGGTGTGCACGGTCCTTTTATTCGTAATATTAAATGTATGTGGCCACTGCCATACGATAACATTATTGTGTCCTGGGCTTCCCAAGAAAAAAGAAAAACTATTATTATTATATCACCGAAATTTATTAAAAAGCCCGCATTTAAAACCCATTTAATGTCTGCCCTGTCCTCTCATATCACATGTGACGACCCCACCCAGTTTTGACAATTCATTATTGTGTGTCTAACACCATCTTTTAGGTTAATGATGGAAACCTTATTTGGACTAATAACATGTTTTAAAGTGTGATCTGTATTTAATTTAAAATTAAAAAATGAGGCAACTTTAATTTGAAATAAGATAGATGAATGTACGTATATATTGGTTTAAATGTGGTAATAATAATTATATTTTAAAATGATTGTGACAATCGTTAAAATATAGAGAAGCTACATTCAAAAATATTGGACAATTATTGGGTGACGATTATATAGACCTCTACATATAATTATTTTAAAATAGCTTTATATTAGTTATAGGTAAATTTTATAATGTTCACGAGTTTTGAGATGTTAAAGATCATATAATAATATGACAACGTGGAATATTTTTTATGTATTTTCACATTGCACAACCAATATTCTACCATGTCTTTCATAAAGTAAATATCATTGCAAACCATAAATGTAGGTGTTTACCCATCTTGTTTAACTTAAGAGATACATGTTTTATTTAAGTATTTTCCTAACTCTTATATCAATTAAAAATCGGTCTACCGAACCTAATTTGGGATTAGAGTTTGATCGTTATAACTTATGGTGTTAAGCTTTTAACAGTTTGTATATACTAATTGAAGGTTTTAATAATTTGTATATAAATGGAGTCTAGATTCATTGACAAATGATATTTTTCCAAAAATTAGTCCAAGTCATCCAGATGGGCTCTGTCAAATTGTCAATATATTATAAACCAAAACCCAGTTAAAAACTAGAATCATGTGGTGTTGACTTGATATTCACGTTGTTCGTCCGTCCTAACATCTAAATAATACAATGGAATGACATTCAATCACGTTTACCACTGTATATCATTAAATTAATTTTGATCAAATATAATTTACATAAATATAAAATTTTAATTATATTTTATGTGTAACAAAACTCATAAAAAAATTTAAAATTAGTATGTACAATGATCTCTAAAAGAATTTTAGGCATTGGAACATAAGTCAAAAGCATACGAGGCGAGTCATTTATGGAATGAAGAGAGAGAGGAATTCTAAAAATATAGTTTATAGTATAGATGTGTCACGCTGGACTAATTACATGGAGGTAACATATTTGTTTGTATATCTAAAAGTTTTACGTGTACATATATTTAACCGGAGATTCCTTCCGATAGCGCCACTGGCAGGGCATGGCATTTTTTATTTTTATTGTTATGAGGATTGATTGACAAGACATGAAAAAATAAATGTTCTCCTATTTAGTCTGAAATGATTTATGTATTGAAATAAAAATTATTTTAATCATTTTATAAATTTGAAATTATTTATTATTGATTGTTATAATTAATAAATATAAAATTTGTTAATGAGATGTAGATGAATTGGTTAAGAGGTTTGATTGTATCAAGTCCCACCCAAGTTCAAATCTCAAGGAATATATTAGATTGATGGTAGTCATAGGAGATGTATAAAAAATTAGAGTCGCTCGATATGTTGGTGATATTGGTTGGTGATAGCATTCCGTCGGTGATGTTAGTGACGCTGGTTATGATCTTTAGTGATGTTTGTAAGGGAGATTTGGGCATCCGTCTTATGTCCTCGATTGAATCATAGCTCCAGTCCAAAAGTGTTTATTCGTATCTAATAAAAAAATAAAATATTCTATAATAACATGGAGAGAAAAATACTTAAAATTTTTAATTTCTAGACTTTTGAATTTCTAAACTAATGTCTTAACAAAGTTTTTAATTTATTTATAGCATACAAATTATTTGCTCAAGTAATTCCGTTATAGTTTCCTACGTTGGCAAGGACTAATAAAATGAAAGTATTTTTCTATATTTTAAACTTTAGATATCAATTTTGTTGTATGAATGTTAAAAAATGGAAAACAAATTAATTTTTTGTTATTGTTTATTGGATAAATTCATTTACTATGACTAATTATCTCAATAAATATAAAATTAATTGAGTTGATTTTTTATTATTTATGTATAATGAAAGAAAATGGATAAAAACATTACAAAAAATGATTTTCACCTTGCAATCAACCATTGTAGAATTAAAGAAGCATAATAGAGAAATAACTGACTTCTCTATTGCATTTTAATTTTTTGGTCTTTGCCAATAATCAATGCTTGTCTAATTGGTGATCCAAAAGCTTAACAAACAAGTATTAATACTTCTTCTTTCAAATCTGCAACAATTTCATGACAATTATGTATTAATGATTTGGGCAAGTGTTGGTGAAATAGGGATGTTTCTGCAAGAAATTTTACTGGGTTAGATAGTATCACAAATATCAAAAAAAAAAAAACTTGAAAACCAAGAATTCTATGATCTATTTATCTTTATATAGATTCCTATGATAAATGTAAATATTTATATGCTTGTGTGTATATGTGTGTATTTTACTAACCCCTAGACTATAGTTGATATATGGGACCACTTAATGGGTGGGCTCTGCTAAAATCCTGCAACTTTATTATGCATTTTAGCGCCCAATTTAGATTTCTCTCACCTTAAACGAGAATTTTGAAAACCCACCTCAAGATAATTGTCTCTTCTAGCATAATTTATCTCTAGTGCTTGACCCAACAATCATGCATTCTTTCCTACACTCTGCTTCACAATCCAGGAACCATGAGAAACAAAAAACCAATTATAATTGTTGGCTTGATTTACCAAATAGTAGTTTTTTTACTAATATAATTCAAACAAAGGTTCTTGACACCCTTGATTCATCTACCTTATCAATATAGGGAATGAGCTTGAATCGTGAATTGTGATAAGCATTGTCTCATTCAACAAACATTTTTAGCAAAAGAACACTGTCAATGGGGCAATACATCATATAGTATAAGACAAGATTGTATGTTGTCGCACTAAGAACCTGGTAAGCACATAACATAGATGGTAGAGATCATTAGTTTCTTGACATGAAACACATTTACCATGTGACTAAAATATGTTTGACATGCTTTCTTGTATGTTTAGAATAACAAAAAAACCATTACTACCCTTAGCTACTTTCCTTTGTCATCACAAGAAACTGCTATTATTAGGCCATCATTTATATGTATTAAAATCAACATAATTTAATATAATAAAAATAACCACCTTCGACTAAAAAAAATAGGTCCATTTTCCATATTTTTTCATAATTGCAGGGGACAAATTGCAAAGATGACGCCTTATATCTTGGAGCCAAGATCATAAGAGAAGGAAATTAAAGAAAAATTATCTTCGTAAATTTACCCAAATTCCAACTAGTAAAGGAGTAACCCTATTATTTAATATTTTCCCATCATAATATATAAAACACAAACTATCACATCTTTAGAATCTAGCATTTTCTATTTCCATAGAAATACTTCTTAAACTAATTCCCTACAAACTATCAAGCTACCCCAACAAATAGGATTATATGGCTTTGCTAGCTCCATATATTTAACAAGCTAAGAGAATAAGCCTTATTGTTGTAGCACTTCGATTAAATCCGCTAGCCTCGGTGAAAAACAAAAGTCCACCAAAGCATTCAACACAGAATCATGATCAACACCCTCACTGTAGGCATCAAACATGGGACCTTTGCAAAAACTTGCATCAACCATGCCGAACTGCCATTATTAGAAACATAATGAAGATCATTTAACTCCAACCCTCTAGACACAAATGAAACAAACTCACCACGATAATAATTGAAAAAATATCAACCCAAAGATGCCATTTCAAAATCTATGTTCCTCTTCCCTTACTATAGAGAAACCCTTGGCATTAACAAAAACCATAACAATAGAAAAACATTTTTTGTTTCCTTTTTTGCCTCTATAGACTTTGCTTTAGCCTTGGCTCTAATATGAAACTACTGTTAATATAGAGACAACTACCCACAACAAGATTTAGCATTGTATAAAAAGTTAAATTAGCTATTGTGGTATAAAACACATAAAATCTTATACATCGATTAAATGTACAAAGTTAAGAATTAAATATTTTTAGTATTCCTGAACTCTTAAAAATTGTGTGCTTTCTTAAAAATATCCATAAATTTCATAATCAAAAGGTTTTTGAAAAAAAAAAGTAGATAAACATCTATTTTCTTAAGAATATCCATAAATTCTATTATTGGTAGTAGATAAATTTGGACTTACTAGGGAGTAAGAATCTTTTGATTAGATAAATTTCATCCATTCATTAATTCATAAGGGTTTTGTAAAACCTTCTAAAATGGTACCTATTGATCTGCTCCAGTGATGAACAAGGGATTCAAAAGTGAGACATCCAACTGCCCGATAGAAAAACCATTCATTATGAATTTTATTAGTAAATCTTCCTTGGGGGTGGATGCAATTGGTTAGGGAGGGTGTGGTATATGATATATCCAATGGTTAAGCATCCATACAACATACATAATCATTGCCACTCCAATAAAATACTGAACAAAATTTAAAAGTTTCAATATAAAGGCCACTAATTCTTTGCATCCCTAGTACCCCATCTTATTATTACACCCAAAACACAATCCAATCCTCCTCTTTGTTGCAAACCCAATTCAATAGCATGCCTCTAAATATAAAATATCATTGAAATTTGCATACCCAATTGAATAATAGGCTTGAAAATAACAAATCTCTCTGAAATATACATAACCAATTCAATAACAACCCTGAAGATAGTAAAATTCTTTGAAATTTATAAATTCAACTCAAGAACATGGCTGAGGATGGTAGAATTCTCTAAATTTTGAAAACCTAGTTCAAATAGACCTAAAGACAGAAAAACTCATTGAACTTTATAAAGCACTTCAAAGCAAGGCTATTTTAGCAAAAACAAATCTAAATATGAGAAAATAACAAAATAAAATTGCCTTCCCAACATTTCGTGCTACACACACTACTACAATTGGAGGAACAACAAAGGAATATGTAATGTCCCCAAATAGGACAATTTTGTAAGGTCCCTTTTTTATAGCCTTCCAACATTTCTTGGAAGCTCCAACTTTCTTGGAGAATGCCTTTATCTTGAGAGTGTAATTCAGTTAGTGGCATTGTATTTAGGGGATTAAGATGAATTTAGTGGTCCTTTCAAGGAGCAATTATGACATCCAACAAAGAGCACAAGGATTTTAGGAGTGAGATCACTATTCACAAGTACTATTCATATGCACTATTCACTATCACTATTCATTGTGACATGATAAGTGATGCAGGTGATGATGCAACAAAGGAGGTGGCTTGTGGATGAGGTGGCATGGTCCATACGAGAATCTCACATGGAGACAAGAGCATGTGCCTGGAGTGGGGTGTACCACTCCACTTAGAAGATAAGAATATTTGCTTTATTGATCACACGGTCTTGGGTTTGGTGGAAAAGACATTATGAAGAAGCATGGTGCATTTTCTTATGGGATTCATAATTTGGGTTTGTGAATCACATGTGCTTGCTTACAAATGTGTGAGAGTGGGATGAATTTGTGGGTGGATCCATGGTTTTCTTGTCTACTACTTGGTCAAAAGGTGATTAAGACGTGTCTTGGAATCTTAAGTGCACATGGGAAAGAGGACAAGGATTTGCTATTATAGATTTATCTCACGTGTGAGTAAGGTGTCCTTTTTAGTGTCACATAGAAGGTGGGAGACAAAAAAAAATAGGATGGCTAATCACATGATCCAATTTGACCATTTGAATCTGATAACAAACATCAAACTATTGCTCACATATGTGAAGATGGGGTGCCAAATTTGGAGTCACATGGGTGACTAATCTTATCTCTCTGCTTTTGAATATTTTATACACATGAAGACAAAGATCATAATGATAGATCACATGCATGAAGGAGGGTGCCACATTTATTTACGTGTTCATGAAGTTCCCTATAAGATTCCCACCAGGATCTACTTAGAAATATATATTATTTTTAAAATTTAAACAACATATTCTTTCATTAGAATTCACCATGAGAATCTAATTAGTGATTCAGATAAAACATTATAAGTATGCCAAATGTAAAATAAGCATGTGATATCTACCATTCCTAATCACTATCATCATATGAAACACATCATAACTAAATATAAAAAGAAATTACAGATATCCAGTCATAACTGGTACAAACATACAGCCACTGCTATCAATGTAAAATAAGTAAATAATTGCATCTCATTAAGGATAATGTTTCAATAATAATAAATAAAATACAATGCATAATATAAAAGATACATGGTTCCATAGAGCACGATTTCTTCAAACTATAGTATCTATGGTAATCTCAAGTGTCATCTCCAAAGAAGTACTATTGTGGGAGGGATATCATCATTGGAGTGATTTTCTACACCAACGATGGACCATTGATATCATACACAATCCCCCATCAGGGAATGGCCCTCCCTTCACAAATGAGTAGATACTGACGGTACAGGAATATAGAGAGATGAGCTAGTACCTATGTGCTATATGATTTCTAAGAACATGTAGTGTACCATATATAAACCTGTTCTAACATGATATCGCACAAACATGTAAATCATACATATGAAATGACAATGTCTAACTCAAATTATTTTGGCCAAAGTTTTCAATAGTTGTTGATCTCTAAAATTAGTCAAATTCATAGACACCACTTGATCAGATTACCTTCATTTGGCATTGTGATGCTAGTAAGCTAGTGAAGTCTGTCTCACTACTTACTCAGTACCAACAATGTGAGATTTGATTAACATAAATATAACTAACATATTCATAAAGATTACTTCCTTCTAGCAATCATAAAACATGCTAATCATAATAATAATCAAAATGCAGACATTTAGTCCATCAAATGTATGAATGAATTCCCACAATATTATTTATCACACAAATAATAAGTAACAAGTACAATTTATACCAACCAGGTATATCTATGTTTAAACTACATAATCTAATTTTTGTAAGTAGATTAAATACATAGTATATTCTATGACAAGCAATAATATCATAGTCCATTATTTTCATGTACGCACCATTGAATTACCAAAACCAATCACAATAAGAAAGTCATAATTCTAACAAGAACATCACCTTTCTTTTAAACAACTTGTTATATTTTTAGGACCCTGTATAAATATAGTGTCTTATTCTTCAAGAAACTATGATTTTTATAGATATGGCTGCAACAAACATCTATACATAATATCATTGTATAAATAAAAGAATTAAATGAAGCTTTTACATGGAATTTGGATAAAACATTGTTAGCCTAAATTAGTGATCAAAAGGAGGGCTGTGAAATTATCTGATTCCATTAATATAAGATCATATTATATAGATATAGTAAGAGTATATCCTTATGAAATCAAAGCATATCCTATATCTTTTTGTACCTAGATATTCATGTACAATATTGAAATTTGAACTCAATGTTGGAATATATAATTCATGTAAATAGGTCTTTAAGGAACAAAACTAATACTCTCAAATTTAATCAACATATATCCCTTTATACTAGTACAATTATTCTTAAGAAAAACCATAGTATTTCATCTCCATACAAACATGTCTTAGTTTATCCTTCATCGTATATATATTAATCTACCATATATATATATATATATATATATATATATATATATATTGGATAACTATAAATATTGATCTTCACAAATTTATATTATTTCGTAAATATTAATTTTTGCAGATATATTTGATGGTTATTGGATATATATTATCATATTCCCTGAAATAAAAACATTTCAGATTTATTGGATAACTATAATTAAATAATATCGTAAAATATAAATATTGGCTAATTATTCTAAGTTACTTCATTTATTTAATTAGAATATATATATATGATTAAATCTACCTATCTTTGCTAATTTCATATCTCAGTATATCTTGTCCTATAGTAGGCAAAAAACATTTATATCTTATATCTGCATGATGTGGGGATTGCCTTTTCATTTGGTAAACATAGCTACATACACACACACACACACACACACACACACACACACACACACACACACACACACACACACACACACACACACACACACACACACACACACACACACACACACACATACATATACATATATATATATATATATATATATATATATATATATATATATATATATATATATATATACACACACATATACACACACACATATACATACACACACACACACACACATATACACATGTATATATATATATATACACACACACACACACACACACACACACACACACACACACACACACACACACACACACACACACACACACACACACACACACACACACACACACATATATATACACAAACACATATATATATACACACACACACATATATATAATTATATCTTCATTATTTTCAAAAGATTCAAGCATTCATTATCATAAATTGCTTATATCCATGATTCCTTAAATATATGTCATTTTGATTCTTCGCATGTATAGTTTATATTCAAGCAACGATTTCATAAATATTATGTTTAAAGGTAGTGATGCTACATCCCTCTATGAACTATCTGAGCTGTATGGACATATGTTTAAAGAGTTGTTATGTGATTATCCTTAATCTATGCTATCAACATATATATATATATATATATATATATATATATATATATATATATATATATATATTGTTGGGAAATAACGGAAGCACACAATTGATTACCAAGCAACTTAATATGCGGAATTAACCAGAATCAACAAGTAACTAGAATTTGGAAATAACACAAAATATTAGAGACAATACACAACTTGTATTAAAACTCTTTCAGAAGGAAATACAACAAAGAAGGCTGCCACAGTTCTTCTTCCTTACACACCTCTAGGGCTCCCACACCTCTAGGGCATAAACAACAAATCTTCCCTCAAAGCTCTCTCTTAGGTCCCAACACACAACTCAAACACAGAGTTGGTGTTCACCTCCAACCAGCCAGTATCCACTACTGCTAGTACTCCTGTGCTCCACGCACACCACAAGTGCTCCATGCACTCCACAAGTACATAATCGTACTTCAAGTAGATCTCCCTTGAACTGCAACAACCTGCAACCCAATCTGATCTTACTTATGGAAGGAACTTCCTTGCCTTCCTCTTTGCTCTATCTGAGTACACACTGTACTCCAAGTAGATCCTGCCTGATACTGCTCCCTGTTGTGTTGCTGTCCTATCTAATCTTACACACCTGCAAATCAATCTGGTTTTGCACACCTGTGAACCTTGACCTTGCACACACATACACCTACAAATCAATGATCTTACTTACCATGTAGATCTCCTAAAGTAACCATGCTCACCTAATGACCAAGATCATACACCCCTGAAGAATCCTGCTGACTCTCCAAAACCAGCACCCAACTTGGTACTATTATGGAACTAGGAGGAACACCCTTGCTCACCTCACACACAGAAGAAGCAAACTTTGCTCAACTCAAACTAGAACAACTTACAATACAATCCATGAGTCTATTATAAAGATCTCATCCAAACAATAATTAGACATCTATTTACAATAATTAGATCCACAACTTTGAGTCTAAATTTGGCTCTTGACATGCAAGCACTTGGTTCGTCAACAAAATGCCTGTAATACTCACAGCTCGAACCACACAGGTGATCAACATCAGTCTCTATCTGCTTGGGTGGTGCCGATGCTGACCGATCTCTGATCGACATCGGTTGCTTTCTGTCTCTTCCCTGTCGACGTCGGTTGGCCTGACCGACGCTGCCAACTGTGACAACAACAAACTCTCCAGCAACCTCCTCACCTATTTGCATTAGTGAAGGTTTTAGCTCCACAACCTAAAAATCTCCCACTTGGAGATAAATAGCTGCACTGTACCTATACCTGTGCCTCGTCTAATCTATTTCTTGGCTTGTATCCCTCTTCAAGATCAATCCTAAAGATAACCCACCACACAACCTGTGGTGCACCTCCTATCATCCGAGTACCCTGCCACATCCGCATCTACAAACACATGTAGTGAAGTCCTGACCCTACATAGCATGAATCCCTACTGCTGGTCCCTCTCAAATCCCTGAGAACCCACTTCTCCAATTGGCTCCTAACTCTCTGACAACACCCACTGCTTGGGCAAACTCAGGTCTATTCCAGACCTCATGTGATTTTGGACACTAAACTATCCAGCCCTTAGTGTGCTCCAGTTTTACATCCTACATAATGAACCTCGCCAACACCTGATTCACATCAGCTCCCACTGGAGACAAAATCACTTTGTGATCTTCCATGTCTCCCATGCTAAAGAATTTCACTGCTCCAAATTCTTCATAGCAAACCACTAAACTAATCTTACCCTTAGCTCAACGAAACCCTGTATGTACAAACCTGCTAGCTAGCATACCATCCACATACATCAACAGAATGATGTCATGACTCATCATCCACCTGGTAAGACAAACCACAATAGTTACCCTGACATTGACTGAAGCCATGCTTCGTCCTCCACTTGTCAAACCTGTACCACTGTCCTACAGCTCATCAAGACCATATGACTTGGTCTTTCGTATCATGTGTCCGTTCACTCTATTCTTCAACTAAGAAATCCATTCGTCTCTGTGCTTTCATACCTGTTGGCAACCCTACCAAATCTCCCATTTGGTTCTGCATCATATTCCTGCCACGCTCCCACTGTTTCCTGGATCCTTCCTGCTCTGCAGTCAGCAACTAGTATAAATAAGAGGAACAATGAATTTGAGGCTTACTTACCACCTTCAGTCCTCCATATGGGCATTTGAGACTCCTTGACAGCTTGCTGTCTGCCCAAAATCTATTACAGTGACTGACCTTGGTCACTACATAGTCTGCATCTGACTGACATCGATTCCCATGCACCTGTCCCTGACTACCAACTCTGTCGACATCGATGTCTCTGTTGCTGATGTCGGTCCTCCTGACTGACATCAGTCTTACCTATTGCCGATGTTGATCCTCCTGACTGACGTTGGTCTTACCCTGCCTGACATCATCGGCTTTGGTCTGCACATGACCGACATCAGCACCTGTCTGTTTGACACCGATTCTTCTTGACTGATGTCAGTACCTGTGTTCACTTGTGAGTGATGACTTTTTACCCGCAAGCTCCTTTGAATCAAAACCCATGTCCAAACTGCCCTGCTCAAAAGTATCCAACTTCATCCACTAAACTCTGTCCATCATTTCCTCCAAGAACACCAAGGCTTTCCAGTTCTTAAGCCTATCAAACACATCTGTCTTCTGCGTAAGAACATGCATCTCTTTCTTGCTCATGTGACCAAGCCTACAAAGCCACGTCTCTGCAATAGAAGAAGAATCAGTAATATAAACAAGTAGATAAAGAGTACCTATTTTCTTACCACCAGCTAATTCAAGTGCATCCGCTGTGAGAGTTCTTGTGCATCTCTCATCACCCAACCTTTCTAAAGAAATTAGCCACATCTTCAAACCTGGGACCTGCATGACCTTCTTCAACACCCATGTGTTGGCTACCTGCAATTTCAGCTTCACTTCCCCTTCGCCAATTCTTTGGCAAGGCTCACCAGCTCCTCTCCTTGGGGCTGCATAGAAAGAGGCAACAGAATATGTGAAACAAGATTCTACTTTATCCAAGAAACCTCCCAGAGCATCCTGTGAAACAACACCTGCAAAATCTACTTCTTCAGTTCCTTCTTGCTGATCTTCCACAAACCAACAATATTTCTTTACCTGCTCTTTCTTTCCATAAGACCGTAAGTGACCATCTGTGCTTTTCAACTCCTCCATTCTTAGCTTACTTTGATCTGCCATTGCTCTACTCCCACTCAATCAGAAACCCCTAACAGTGACCTGTAACCAAACACAAAACCTGCTCCCTGCAACCTTAGCTCTGATACCACTTGTTGGGCAATAATGAAAGCACACAATTGATTACCAAGCAACTTAATATGCGGAATTAACTAGAATCAACAAGTAACTAGAATTCAGAAATAACATAGAATATGAGAGACAATACACAACTTGTATTAAAACTCTTTCAGAAGGAAATACAACAAAGAAGGCTGCCACAGTTCTTCTTCCTTACACACCTCTAGGGCTCCCACACCTCTAGGGCATAAATAGTAAATCTTCCCTCAAAGCTCTCTCTCTTAGGTCCCAACACACAACTCAAACACAGAGTTGGTGTTCACCTCCAACCAGCCAGTATCCACTACTGCCAGTACTCCTGTGCTCCATGCACACCACAAGTGCTCCATGCACTCCACAAGTATATAATCATACTTCAAGTAGATCTCCCCTGAACTGCAATAACCTATAACCCAATCTGATCTTACTTATGGAAGGAACTTCCTTGCCTTCCTCTTTGCTCTATCTGAGTACACACTGTACTCCAAGTAGATCCTGCCTGATACTGCTCCCTGTTGTGTTGCTGTCCTATCTAATCTTCACACCTGCAAATCAATCTAGTTCTGCATACCTGTGAACCTTGACCTTGCACACACATACACCTGCAGATCAATGATCTTACTTACCATGTAGATCTCCTAAAGTAGCCATGCTCACCTGATGACCAAGATCATACACCCCTAAAGAATCTTGCTGACTCTCCAAAACCAGCACCCACCTTGGTACTACTGTGAAACTAGGAGGAACACCCTTGCTCACCTCACACACAGATGAAGCAAACTTTGCTCAACTCAAACTAGCACAACTTATAATACAATCCATGAGTCTATTATATAGATCTCATCCAAACAATAATTAGACATCTAATTACAATAATTAGATCCACAGCTTTGAGTCTAAATTTGGCTCTTGACATGCAAACACTTGGTTTGTCAACAAACTGCCCGTAATACTCGCAGCTCAAACCACATAGGTGACCGACGTCGATCCCTATCTGCCTGGGGGGTGTCGACGCCGTTCGATCTTTGACCGACGTTGGTTTCTTCTTGTCTCTTCCCTGCCGACATCGGTTGGCCTGACCGACGCCGGTGACTGTGACAACAACAAACTCTCCAGTAACCTCTTCACCTGTTTGCATCAGTGAAGCTTTTAGCTCCAAAACCTAACACACACACACACACACACACACACACACAGATATATATATATATATATATATATATATATATATATATATATATATATATATATATATATGATGCTTATATATATCACTATACCTATATAATTTGACTTCTAGTGATGTATTGCATAATTTGATAATCTAAGATATATGTAATTTGATATATTATGGCACTATATCGACTTAGATTTCCATTGATATAATTGCTTATGGATTATTAAACATGTCCCCAAGGAAGATATAGCTTGCTAAGTTTGGCTGGGATTTCTCCAAAGTTTAAACACATGGGAAACATCATCACCAATAAATAAATGATCAACAAAACAATGTATGAAGGCTCTTCATTTAGGTGTAAAATTTGCTTGTATTTTATATCTATACATAAATATAGGTCACCGTACCTATTAATCAAACTTGTTGTACATATATGTATTAATTCTTTTTGTACATATATATTTTAGCTTGCTACTCATATATATTATATCACAAACCACTATGTTATAATATTTCTAATTATGCACACACCACTATATTTCAAGTCTACTTATTTATAAATAACATAACTTATATTGAAGTTAACTTATTTAAATAAGATTTCTAGTATGCACACAAATCATATGCTAACAAAGGCACACATATCATTCACATATATATACTCAAAATTCTTCAGATTTCACAAAACTAAAACTATAATGCCTACCTCTCAAAAGCTCCTACTTGGAATTGCTTGGTTCAGAGGAGTCTCCTTCCTTCACTCAAATTTTTATATCTCCTCCACGCTCCACTATCCTCTCTCCTCCTCTTCTCCAATTTCTTCTTCTCTTATGTGCCTCTTCTCCCTTCTACATCATGTGCCCCTTTCCTTTCCTTTATAGGAATATATTCTCTTTTTTTTAAATCTCATTCCCTTTTCTTATTTTATGATTTTTATTTCTTTTTCAATGGTGCTTCCTCAAAGCTGTCCTTTTATTTGTTTTTATTCAAATTATAATACAATTATTTTATTCTATATATATTTTATAATATTTAATAAAAATTAACTCAATCTTACATAATTATGTTTTATGAAGCGTTTCCCTTTATTTATTTTTTAAATCTGAAATGGTAAACCAAACAATGCTATATCAAAATACAATGACATAACCACATAGTAGCATTCTACACCAGATCTATGTTTAATATCCACAATGCAATCACATGAGGTTAATTCACCTAAACATATATCTAAACTATCACACACATGCAATTATCTAAATTAAATAACATAAATCATGTAGTAATGTTAACAATTCAAACAATGCATATAACATGTACTAATTAACGTGGTGTGTACTAGGTTCTAGGCATTCCTCTATCGTCACCCAAAAAATCCATCTACGTCACCCTTTCTAAAGATGTTTTCCCTCCATCATGCTCTAAGGGATGAGTCTCTTCTACATCAAACTTACAATGAGCAGGTAGTTAGTTCATAACATCGTGACATATCTCATAAAATACTTCTGAAATAACAAATCAACATGATCACATTATAAAGAATAAACAATACAACTAACTCATAGTGATGTAATCATGAAATCAAAGCAACATACATTTGTCACATAATATCATATGATTTATAGATAAGCCAAATAATAATTAAATCAAATCACCAACTATAAATATCCATGAATAATCAAGTAAGTTTGCTTAGCAAAGAAATTGAGACGTAACATCTCCTCTGTCTCTCTCTCTCTCTCTCTCTAATGCATTATCTATTCAATGAGAGTTCTCTCCCTTTGTTATTCATCTTTAGAAATCATAAACCCCCTATTTTCACTAGAGTACATAGGCCCTCTCTTTTGAATATGGATATAATTAGGTAACATATCATTAGATACAAGCATTACCAAGAACTAGAAATGAAGAAATAGGCTATAGATGGATCATCCAATTCAACTCCACCTTCTGATAACTATGAGTTCAACCATGCATCCCCAATGTCCAATAAACCTTAGTTTTATTAAGTTATTTTCATATGTATTTTGCATGTAAATTGCCAAATAGAACTAAGACATGTAATAGTTGATTGAACAATATTTTAAACATGCACATGTTGCATGGTTTTATAAGAACGAGACTTATTTTAAAAACATAATTTTGACTAGTTTAAATATGCATACAAAATTTGCATCAATTAAAAATCTCATTCTAATTATCATTACCATGTAATTTTAGAGTTTTACATAGATTTGGAGGATGAGGCAACCCCTCCCCAAATCTTTTGATATTGCATTCCTCTCATTTTTAAAAAGGGAGGAGGTTGATCATAAATTTATCAATATGGGAAGAAATATTTTTGATTGTCATGCAATGGTGTTGATATCTTTATTTTTCAATTCTATGTAATTAGTTGTGTTTATTTTCTTGATTGGTTGATTTAGTAATCCAAAGTGTAAAAAATCTATCAATAATTCCTTGTTTTTGTTAGTGGTATATGCTAGTATAAGATGTGCAATAGTTATTGGATGATTAACATGTATCATTGATTTTATGCAATGAGGTAAACTATTTCATTTCTCTAAGTGTGTATAAGTGTCTCCCATGAGTGAGAAATCGCTGTCTTAGATACCTCTCCAATCTGAGCTATAATATTCTGATTAAGGGTGTGCAACAATAACTCCAAATAAGAGAAACATTTAGTTAAGATCTTAGAGTCTTCTATATCACCTTTTCCTTTGACTCTTTTACTATGTTTGTATGTGTGTGACTAACATCTACTAGCTTCAAGCATTGATTTTAGACACTTGTCCACAAAGAGACCAACCTAGAAATAATCCCTCTTGAGATCACATAACCTTATTTCTTGTTCTACCTTCCCCTTTTTTGAAGTTTTTTGAGGTCTACCCACTCTAGAATAAAATTCATCTATCCAAATCAAGTAGAATTTAGTTTTTTTAGTTTTTAATCATCTATTCACACTCAATTAACAATTTGCATTCTCAACTTACTATTTCACCACTTGGTTTTTCAACTCATACCTATAACTTGTGCCCTAAAGTGGAGTTTATCTCCATTGAGATATTAAAATGTTATAAGTTACATCATAAATATTTGGTGTGCATAAAAACCACATCAACATAAAAAATTGGTGCTAGAAGGAAGGTCAGAACCACCAGGTGCATTTTCTTAGAAAAGGTTATCCCCTACATTTGAGTTGCACTAGAGACACCTAAGAGAGTAACTAGGTCTATATCCCAAACCATTTTTTTTAGGTTTCACCTTTGTCGATCTATCAAAAGCCTAGATTTATATTAGTTATTTCCATAATACCTCAGGTCAGGACATGTTCCCCAATAAGAAACCCGCAACCTATTAATCATCTTATGGCTCAACCTTGGTTAGTCAGATCCATGATTACAGTCCCATGATATGTGTATAATTTACCAAGGAATCTAGAGAAGTGCCTACATTCTTCCTCCCCTTAAGGAGGAAGGGTGGAAGAGGAGCATATTAAGTCTTTCAAAGCGAATTTAAGGTTGATGAATGTCACTAATGAATATTTTATATGAAAGATTTTCCCATTCACATTGTAGGATGTTGTTTATGATTGGTTCCTCAAATTTTTGAAGAAATTGATTATTTCTATCGAACTCATGTAAATGAACTTTTCTTACCCAATTTAGATAGGTTACTAGTTTGAGTGTGGTGTGTAAGCATTTAACCAGTATTAAGAAGGATTCCAATGATCTGATCCATGTTTTTAATTCAAGGTTTCAAAAGATGTACACTTGGATAAGTGTTCTCATATAAACCACAAGATGATCTAGCACTCAAAATGTACAAGAACAACCTTGATCAAATTATTTTAGTATTTATATGAAGAGATATTACTTCTAACACTCTAGCACTAGTTTATGAATAAATGATCAACATTGATAAGAAGTCAAATCCTCAGATACCAAACACTCCCAACCTCAATGTTGTTTTACCAACTTTGAATCCAGTGCCAAAAGTAAATCATAATTTTCTTACATTCAACCAAAATTAGTTTTGTACACTACCTCTTAAGATGCAACATATACCAAAGTAGAACTTTAGATTTTTGAACAACCATGCATAAATGAGTAGTCATCAACAGAGTTAATGTTCACTCCCATCTACTACTGCGATTGCCCAAGGTGTGGATTCTACTAAATTAGATTTGGATTCTATACAAAATCTAAGTAATGACTTATTAGGCATGCAGAAGAAGATAGACAATGTTATTGGTCAGAATAATAATCATAATTTTAGATTTCCAAGATATAACAAGACTTTTAAAAATCCTATAATTAATGTGGAATAGAAGAAAGCTAATAAGTTTCTAGGATCAATATAGTGGAGAAAACTCTACCCAATTGGTGTTGGGTTCATAAAACATCACAACATAGTGAGCTTAACTATGTTGATTTTAGTGCAACATTTGTAATCTTCCAGAGAGAAATGGTGAGGCAAGATTTAATGAATAATCCACTCGATTTCCCTCATGATATTAGTGCCTCAAGCATAACTATTGTATTTTAAACTCATGAGTTTCTTTTCCTAAGAGAAGATGATAATGTGCTATAGGATAACTCAGATGAGGTACATGCTTTCCAATAGTTCTAGAGAAGAAATTATAATTTAAGGAACATGCAACCCTTCACCATGTCTACTCAAAATATTATGACTATTCCCCTGTATACAAAGGCTGATAATAATCCACCTCCCCTAAAAGGGAATAATTAGCCCTTGAAAAAAGGAATAATAGAGAAAAGGAGGATATAACATCATTGAGGACATGAAGAAGATAAAATAAAATATCACTTTTCATGAATTGGCTTAGATTACTGACCATAATGAGCTCCTATGGAGGTCCATTACACAAAAGTCTATTGAAAAGAAGCCAAAATATTCTCATAAGAATGTCATATACAAGATTAATCTAGAAGTTCCTCAATTCTTGTTAACTATCAGAGTATTTGGTAAGAATATACACAATTGTTTAGTTGATTCTAGAGCTTCGACTACTATAATGCTAAATTTTATTTAGCAAAAACTAGGATTAACTCCAAGCCCATCCAAGAGGATAATTTCATAGTTAGATAAAATAATAGTTCTTATGGTTGGAGGTATGAACGATATGCACATTTAAGTTACATATAATCAGTGTGTGCAGATGATTATAGACATACTTATGGTAGATATCCCCAAAGGATATGGATTAATACTAAGTAGGGATTGCTCAAAGACATTAAATGAATATGTAACAATAGACTTCTCTCACATTTGGTTACCATAGAGAGGTATTATAAATAAAATTAGAATTGATTAAGAGCCGAGAATGAATTATCCCATCATGCAATATAGTGATAAGAATGAAGAAGTAAGTTATAAATATCCTAATCTTGGGATTTATACTTTTACTATGGAGTATGAGGTGCAAAGGCCAGAAGTCCAAGGACCTTCCTAATTTTGTATTCTCCATTTTGATGGTGTAAGATCCAAGCAAGTATTAGTCATTGGTATCAAACTAGTTGACCCGCTAAGTAAGAGTTACCTAGCAAAAAATAGGTTGTAATTTCCATGCACCAAAAATAGAGTAGAATATGAGGCATTAATTTTATGGCTGTAATTTGCTCTAAAAAACAATTTCAAGAAACTACTAATAAATGGAGATTTAGAGCCAGTGATTAATTGATTAGAAATAAATATCAGTGAAAATTTTCATATATTGAGAGACACAAACATTGGTCCTAGGATTTGATTGAGTCATTTGAGGAATTCAATATATTAGTTGTTCCTAGGGAACAAAACTAGGCTACTAACTCTCTGGATACTTCAACCACTAATTTATCACCATTACAAGATTCCAAAGTAAAAAGGTTATGTACTAAACTCATACCTTGCCCATCAATTCTTGAAAATGTATAAAATTTCTAGGTGTTTGATGAAAATCAACATATTATCTATTTTTTTACCAATTTAGGGCAATTTGAATCTCAAATCATTGATGATAAATAAATCAGTTATTTTCACAAGGAAGAATTGGGAGACAACTCAAAGAAAATCATCTTTTTTTAGGCATGGTTTCTTTGGGGAAAACATTTGATATGGATCCACAAGCCTAGTAGCAAAGGCATCCCAAAGTTAATGAATATGAGTTCAACAAGGAGAACTTGGAGGATGAGAATGATCCATACTATGTCAACATTGGTCTTAGTTACACCCTAGAAGAAAGATAAAGGGTGAAAGATTTTCTTATCCATTATAAATATGTGATTACATGGACCTATGAAGACTTAAATGTTTGCTACCACAGAGTAATCACCCATACAATCTAGATGAATCCATACCATAATCCATATAGGCAAAGATAAAGTCCAATTAATCCCATCTTATAACCATTCATCTGAAAGGAAGCAGAGAAGTTGTTAAATGCTAAGATAGTGTTCTATATTAGACACTCAACTTAGGTTACAAAATTGGATCAAGTCAGGAAAAAGAGTGGGGAGATCAGATTGTGTGTTGACTTCAAAAATTTGAATAAGGCTTATAAGAAAGGCAACTACCATCTATCTTCCTTGGATGAGGTGTTACATTTAGTAAGTAGCTATATAATGATGTCTTTGTATGGTTTTTGAGATATAACCAGGTGTTGGTAGAATCTGAAGATATAATGAATGCTATATTTACCATGAAGTTGGGTAATTATGCATAAAAGAGGATGTCTTTCATGTTAATTAATGTAGAATCTACCTTTCATTAGGCCATGGACCATGCATTTCAAGGTTTGATTAGTAAATGCATAATCATTTACATCGAAAACCTCATTATTTTATCAAATAATAGAGTTGTTCATGTAGGCCATCTATAGTCAATCTTTGAAAGATGCAAAAGATTTGACATCTTGCTAAACCCAAAAAAAAACATATTTAGTGTTAATGAGGGCAAATTATTGGGGCACATCATCACCAAAGAAGGGATCATCATTGATCTAAGTCTAATTCAAGGTATTTTCAAGATTATGTTCCCAAGTATAACAAAGAGGGCAAGTCTTTCCTCAGAAAGATAAATTTTGTGAGGAAGTTTATCTCAAGTTTTGAAAAAAATGTTAGACCTCTAAATGCAATGCTTAAGAAAAATGCCAAAGTGGAATGGACACCCGAGGCTTGAAATTATTTTTAAGACATCAAGGATGACATATCTTAGGCTCCATTGTTAATAATCTTGGACTTCAATAAGGACTTTTCCTTTTTTTTGTTTGCTTTAGAACACATAATTGTTGTTGTGCTTACCCATAAGAAGGATGAAAGTGAGCATCCTATTGAATTTATGAGCATGAATTTCAAGGAAGCAGAACTCAAGTACTCCATGATAGATAAGTAAATATTTACTCTTGTCAAAATGGTAAAGAAATTTAAATATTACATCTTTAGAAATAATACTATTGCCATTGTCTCAGACCATGTTGTTAATCTCACTTTAGGACATAATGAATTTGGAGAATGCAAAGGTGAATGGAATGGAAAAATTGTAAGAGTTTGACATAGAAATCAAGCCTACAAAAATTATTATAGGATAAGGCATCTTTTAGCTTATGACTAAGCCTGACACACAAATCACCATTAAGGAGGTTTATGAGACCTAGGTATCTAGATGAGATTGGTATTCTAATATCATTAAATATTTACTCACTAGTACTTATCCCATAGAATTCACTGGAGAATAAAATCAAGCCTTAAGGCTCAAAGATGTTCACTACATGATCATAAAATTATTGTCTACATAAGAAATTATGAAGGCATCTATCAGAGATATGTATCACAAGAATAAACTCAATATATCCTAGAGAACTTGCACTATAAGATAGGCAATGGTTATCCATTTATAAACACCACATCACATAAGATTCTCAGAATGAGATACTATTCATGAATAATATTTAAAGATGCACATGTCCATATAATAACATGCCATGAATGTCAGGTCTTAGTAAAGAGAGAAGTGTGAACTAGGAATTTGACTCAAGAGAGGATGGTTAGTTTGGTGTTAGTTTTAAAAATGAAATTAAAATTAAAATAAACACAATAGCATAATATTGCTAGGCCTAGTTGGATAGGTGGCTGAGTGCGATGGATGAAGGTGAGCAAGAGGGCGCGACAAGGCAAAAAGTAGGGCGCGGCTATAGGGAAGCGTTTGGACTACAACAAGCATCCTAAAGAGTGTGCAGCAATGGGAAGGCTCCACTCTTACAAGGTTTAGGTTCTTTTGCTGCTCTTGAGCAACTAAGTATCCACATCCCCAAAGTTAATGACTATCTGGAAAGATGCAAGGAGAGGCCCAAGATGGTTATACCAATAGAAATGATTGCTGAAGACATTGGATACTATTCTAATCACTCCCTGTACTGCAAGTTTTTAGGGCTTAGGACGTCACCGTTATTCCTAGAAGCATGGGCTCAGAGGACGTGGGCACCAAAAGGATATATGGATATTACATTACTGGCCAATAGCTATTTCATGGTCACTTTTACCTGTATAACAGATTGTCAGCGAGTTTTTACTAGAGGTCCTTACTTCCATAATCAAGTGGGACTATTTATCAAGCCCTGGCATGCCAGTTTTATACCTTCAGAGGAACTACCAAATTGTGTCTCGATGTGGGTGCATCTGCCGCACTTTTTGGTGGAATGCTACCAAGAAGACATGCTCCATTTGTTTGCATCCTTGCTGGGAAGGCCAATAGGTTCCTCAATGTCACTCTTGGGGAAAAAGGTAATGACTTATGCCCACATTTGTGTTGAAATTGATCTTAGTAAGCCATTACCATATGCTATTGAAATGAGTGCAGGCCCTTTTTCATGGGTACAACAACTGGATTATGAAACCCTCCCTTTCTGCTATCATCTATGTCATGCTTATGGGCATATGCAGTGATGGTGTCCCACCTCAAAATCCACTGCACCTCAGCCAGCTCAATCTACTTGCACTCCTTTTAGTACTGACATGGAAAGGGGTCTGAATCCAGGTGAGATGCCTGAAACTGATGGTTTTATGCCGATTAAAGGCCGATATAGAAATAGAGGCCAAAAATGGTCCTTGAAGGAAAGACAATTAGATGACTCGCTCAATAGATTTGAAATATTAGACAACCTTAATCAACAGGAGGTGAATCTTGGGTTGATGACTTTGGACCAGGGGATTGAGGGACCAGCTCAGGAGACCAATGCTTTAGGGGCTTTAATTGAAACATAGGATCCTAGATATTGTCAAATGGATATGGACCAATAGCTGATAATTTCATAAGGAATGACTTCCTCAGTTGATCCCCTTAAAGAAGACATAAATATGCCCATTATCGAGAAAACTTGGGACCCAGGGGCAACAAGAAGCAGTAAGTCTTCTCCTCATCTTTGACTTCTACAAAAAGGTTGTAAGAAAGGAGGAGGAGAGAAATTTGGCAAGCCTAGTAGAAAAAAGGACCAAGAAAAGATCAAGCTAATGGGAGAGACTTTGGTGGAGTCAGGGTCAGTAAAGACTCTGGATGCACACTTTTTGAGCCCTCTGAAATGATAATAATATCTTGGAATGTAAGGGGTTTGAACAATAGCTCCAGATAAAATGATGTTCACAACTTGATTAAAAGTCATAGGCCGGATGTCCTTTTCTTGCAAGAGACTAAGATTTCAATTGAAGACATGTCTAGACTTGCGCCCAAGTTGTGGTGGCAAGGAGAATGTCAATGCATTGGCACTACCGAATACTCAGGAGGACTAGCTTGTTTGTGGAACCCATGAAAGATTGGCCTCATAGGTTGGTTGACTTCTAAGAATTCCATGACTATGATTGCTTCTAGCTTTGAGATGGGGGAAGTCATTCTCTTCTCTAATATCTATGCTCCCAATGATTGGCAGGGTAAAAACTCCTTATGGGGCCACATAAGTTTTGTCCGTAGCCTGGCCCCCTTCCACCCTTGGATTATGGTAGGTGATTTTAATGTTTTTCTTGATTTGACTGAAAAGAGTGGTGGCATGTCAAGGCTGGACCCATCTACTTTGCTAATGCGCAACTACATTGAAATTTTGAATTTAGTTGACATCAAGCCCAATAATGGACAATTTACCTGGAACAACTATAGGAGTGGGAAACATTGCATTGCTGAGAGACTTGACTTTTTTTTGGTCTCAAATTTTTGGGTTGGAGGTATGTGGTCTACGAGGTTTGAAATTTTAGACTGGAGAGGATCGAACCATTGGCCCATCAAGCTTAATAGTGTCTCACAGTATTACTTGTGCTCTCCTTCCTTCAGATTTCAACTCATGTCACTGCAGGATCAATCTCTACATGAGTGTGTTGCCAATTGGTGGCATTGGGGTAGGCCTGCCCATGGTATGATGATGTACATTTTTGCCAAAACACTGCAATATATGAAGTACAAGCTCAAGCAGTGGAATCACCAAAGTTTTGGGAACATTTTCCATGCTAAGGCTCCTACACAAACCAAGCTTGATGGTATCATGAGAATAATAAGGGAAGAAGGACTGACTGAAGATTTATTGCAAGAAGAAATACATGCTGTGAAAGACCTAGAGGAATGTGAGCTACGAGAGGAAATTTTTTGGAAGTGCAAATCTCAGGTTGAATGGCTCTAGGAGGGGGACAGAAATACATCCTTTTTCTTCAATTCATCCAAAGCCAGGAGACATGGCAATTCTATTTCAGCCCTGGTCAATGAAAGAGGTGAGCGCCTTAACTCCTTTTCGGCAATTTTAGAGGAGGTAGTGTAGTACTTATCTACTCTCTTTAGTGAAGATGCTAATAGAGAATCACCAAAAGAAGCTCAGGTTCTCTTTTGCATTCTATCTTTGGTGACATGTGAAATGAATGAAAATTTAATGAAACCAATCACTCTTGGAGAGCTTGAGGAAACCATTGTTCAGATGAAAAAATGGAAAGTGGCTAGACCTGACGGCTTCCTAGCTGACTTCTACCAAGAATTCTAGGATATCATCAAACTTAACCTTTTAGCTATTGTCCAAGAATCTCAGTGAAATAAACAAATGCTTAAGGCTACAAATGCGACCTATCTTGCTCTCATACCCAAATGCGAAGGTGCTGATAGGTTAAGTCAATTTTATGCTATATCCCTTTGCAATGTTGTTTACAAAATTATATCTAAAATCATTACAGATAGGTTAAAAAGAGGGCTGAGTGCTATGATCTCAGAAGAGCAGAGTGGTTTTGTGGAAGGCAGGCAAATCCTGAATGGTATTGTTATTGCTGTTGAGTCCATTCACTCCATGGCCAGCTCAAAAGATAAGGTAATGTTCATTAAATTGGACATGGAAAAAGCCTTTGATAGGGTCAGATGGTCATTCTTGTGAAAGGTTCTTAGTGCTTTTGGCTTTGCAGATGAATGGACTCAATGGGTCATGAGCTGTATTTCTTTGACTTCCTTCTTAGTGCTTATCAATGGAGAACACACATAGCTTTTTGGTGCTACAATAGGGCTGTGATAAGGTGATCCTCTGTCTCTGTACCTTTTTATTCTTCTTACTAAAGGTTTGGGGAGGTTGATTAGTAGGAACAGAGATGAAGGACATATCCAAGTATGGTGATGGGGAGGGGAATTGCTGGCACAATCACACCTATAATTTGCTGATGACACTGCCCTTATGGGCATGGCCACAATGACTGAAGTTGCTAATTTACGTAGGGTGTTAGATGTTTATCTAATGGCCTTAGGACAAAAGGTCAATGAAGATAAGTCATCCATCTTCTTCTTCAATACTCTAGGCCCTATTCAATAGTGGATCATGAGGACTCTACATTTTTAGATTGGGACTCCCCCCTTGATTTACTTGGGTATCCCTATCTCAGCTGGCTGTACATCTAAAGAATCTTGGCAGACTATTTTGGAGAAATTTTGGGTGAAAGTGAATCATTAGACACACATGTGGCTATCCTTTACAGGCTGGGTTCAACTTATCCAATCTGTGGTGTAGGCTTTACCTATTTACAGGTGTATGCTCTAGGTTTCCCCAATGGGATTCGTTAAGGAGTTTGATTCAGTTACCAGACAATTCTTATGGGATGGTAGTCTGAACTCAACTAAATAGAGCCTTATTAGATGGGAGATTGTCTACAGCCCCAAACAATATAACAGGCTTAGTTTGAGGTAGACGGACTTAAATGGTATTGCTTTGGTGGCCAAACTTTATTAGCGATGGTGTACCAAACAAGACAAAGCTTGGGCTAGAAAACTCTCACATAAGTACTACTCTAGAACCATTTAGAGGGACACTCCTCGCTATTCACTTATTGGGTAAGGTTCAACAATATGGGGTACTCTCAAAAAAGGGCCCGCTCTTATCAAGAATGGCTTATTCTAGATTTGTAAATAAGGATCCAAGGCTCTCTTTTGGTCTGACTCTTGGGATGATTATCCTTTCTCAGTTTCTAAATTTGTTGAACCTTTGTCAGAGATTTCTTGATGCTGGCTGGTCTCGGGTGAGTGACTTCAAAGTTTACATTACACAAGGATAGGTGGAGGTAGCTCGCTAGAAAGCTCCCAAAACTTGGCCTATTAATGGGACATAGGAAGAGAATGAGGAGCTATTGAGCATCCTTTCTAGGCATCACTGTAGTCCTCTTTAGGAGGAGGATGAGCTAGCTTGGTCTCTCAATCTCAAGGGAGCTTACATAGTTTCATCTAGATATCAGGCTTTACTTCTTTAGAGATTGGGCAGGGGGGAAGTGCATTGGTGGAGACAGGTATGGAACAATTTCACATGGCCTAAATGCAACTATTTTGCTTGGATACTAGCTTGGAACAAGTGCTTGACCTAGGACAATCTCTGGAAGAGAGGTTTCCAAGGCCCTTCTATATGTGTTATGTGCGGAGCGGCTGAGGAGGATTCAACACACCTTTTTTTGCGTTGCCCCTTTGCCTTGCAACTCTAGCATTATTGGTGGGATGTTTGGCAGTGCCCATGTTTTCATGCTCAATCTATGGTCAATTTCTAGAATGAAATGTGGGAACCCCCTCAAGGATGCCCTTCCTACAAGACATATGGCTGGGCGGCCCCATTATTTTGTTCTGGCAGATTTGGCTTGAGAGAAATAGACAATTTTTTTGGGGGGTGAGGGTCATGGTGCAACAAGTATGGCAAAAAATGGTGGGGATGATCCAGGAAATTGTCCAAGTAAAGAGCGCGATCTGCCTTCGTTTAACCAAATAAGACACTTAGGTGGTGGTGCGACTTGGATTCCAGTAGTTAAATGGTAAGTTAGCATGTGTCAGGAGGAGCAATCAAGTCAAAGAGTAGATTCTCAGGACTGGTCAGTGGCAACGCCCCCTAGTGGGATTCTCAAGATCAAAATAGATGGTTCCTCTAGAGGTAATCTGGGACCCATGGGTATTGGAGGGATAGGAAGGGATTTTGAAGGTACAATGATTTTTCTTTTTGTGGTTCTTGAGGGGCTATAAACCATTAACATGATGGAAGGTCAGGCCATTCTTTATGCCCTTGAGAAGGCCCAAGCATTAGGTTGGCGTAGGATTATCTGTGAATCAGACTCTTAAGTCTTGATTAACCTACTCATTAAGAAGAAAGTAGTGGACGTCAATTGGTAACTATCTTTGCTTGTGTAATAGATTTTGCAGATTTGCTCACTTATAGATAGCGTTATTTTTGCTCACATTCTTTGAGAATGGAATAGGGCAGTGAATCTTTTGGCTAAATGAGCATCTAACCATTTAGATGGTGGAAACATTGAGGATTGGGGGTCTCTCTCCTTGATGCTACATTCTAATTTGGAAAGAACTCTAGAGGCTGATAAGAAGGTTCATAATATTGTTTAGTTAGGCGTGTGCCTAGTTTTTCAATTTTTTTGCTTTCTTTTAGGGGTTTCTACCCCCTATTCTTCTTGTAATGATTTTCTTTACTTGTTAATATTATTTTTACCCTTTTAAAAAAAATATATTGCTAGGCCTAGTTACTAGTGGGAACTTAGTGTTGGAAATATTTTCATTGATGTCAAAGGTCTAGTATTGGTGATAAAGGCCCCATTGCATTTAATGGTGTTTTTAATATTCATATCTTGGCTAATGTATGTTAATATATATTTAATATTAATGAATATATTGTTGGTTACATGTAAGTAAAAAAAGGGCCCATAGAGAAGTCAAAGAGTCATGAGATAAAGATAAAAGAGGAATGAGATACATTTTCTTATCTTGAGAAATTTTAAGAGTCACCATGTGAAGACAAAAGAGGGTATGTCACATTTTTCCATGAAGGGACACTTTGAAGAATATGAATAGTTACCAAGATAAATATAAAATAGAAAATGATGCATTTTCTTATGAAGGGTCACCATGTGACTTCTAAAATACAAGGATATGACGGGTCATACAAGTTTGGCACCATTTTTCATGAGGATTGAATGGTCACAAAGGGTGAATTCCAAAGGTCTTTTAAAAAGCTATAAATAAAGGCTTGAGAAGCCATTTGTAATATGCAAGAGAGTGTATGGTTTGTATTTGTTTTAAAGGAGAGAAAAATAGGAAATATTGTAGAGTTCTATCATTTGTTGAGTAAGCAACATTGAGAGATAGTTGTGTTTTATACACAAGATGGGTCAGTGCTCCAATGGGTTGGGGCTCACAAATAGTTGCTATTTTGGTGCTCAACAAAGGGGTTGGTGCTCCTGCAAGTTGGTGCTTAAAAACTTGTAATTTGAGTTGGTGCTCATTCATATACTTTAGATTGTTCTCCATAGTTTTTTCCACCTTGGGTTTCCATGTAAAAATCTGGTCTCTCTCTCTCTCTCTCTCTCTCTCTCTCTCTCTCTTGTGTGGTGCATGTTATTGTTTTAGTTTCATTTCATATCTTGAATATGTGATTAAGTGGTTAAGGAAAAAAAATTAGATTAAGTAAAAGATATATAATATACTGATTCACCTCCCCTCTTAGTATATTTCATGCTTAACAATTGGTATCAGAGCAGGTTCCTTTGAAAAAAGTTTTAGAGCTTAAAGGTAGATCGGAAAAGCATGATGGCTGAATCACATGAAGGTTTTTATACAAATAAAGCACCTTTGTTTTATAGGACAAATTATGATTTTTTGGAGCATAAAGATGAAGAATTATTTGATGGCCCTTGGATTCAACATTTGGTAAGTAGTGGTGGAGGAATATGAAGAGCTACATACACTTATAACTACTCCAATGGAAAATAAGGCAAGTGAAAATAATGCTATAGCTTTAAATTCTATTTTATATGGTTTATGTGAATCAAATTTTGTTAAAGTTATGCAATGTAAATCTTGTCATGAAACTTGGGTAAAACTTCAGAATATTTATAAAGGTGATGGAAAGGTTCAGCAAACTAAGATTTAGACTTTCAAAAGATAGTTTGAGAGTTTGAAGATGGAAGAGGAAGAAAATATAACAAGTTATCTTTTGTGAGTTGATCAAATAGTTAATCAGATTTAGGGTCTTGGAGAAAAGTTAGAAGAATAAATTGTGGTACAAAAGGTTTTGAGATCTCTACAATTGAGATATGATGCAAAAGTTTCGATAATTGAAGAGATAAAAATTTAGTCAAGCTAAATATGGATGAGCTACATGGTATTCTTATAGCATATGAGATACAGACTGAATAAGAAAAACCCTTGAAAAGAGATGATGCTTTCAAGATATCAAAGAAAGAAAAAGCTAAGATTCAAGAATCAAATGACAGTTCTAGCGATGATGAAGATGATAAGAGAGCTCTATTCATTTGCAAGCCAAAAAAGGGCATAGGTAAATATCAAAGAAATTTACCTTTTAAATGTTTTAATTGTGAAAAGATTGGAAATTTTGTAGCTAAGTGCCCAAATAAAGGTAATGGTGACAATGAATAAGGAAAGTCTATATATAAAAATAATTTCAAAGGAAAATTCAAGAAAGGATTCAAGAAGAAGAGTTTGTATCCTAAAGATCCTAGCTCAGCTAAAGATAGTGGAGTTAGTGATTTAGACGAAGAAGAAATTATATTCATGGCCATACATGAAGATGCCTTTGCAAGCAAAAGTACAGATGATCAAGAAGAAGAATAGGATGAAGTTGAAGTGAATCTGGAAGGAGAAATCATTTGTGCCTTAGAAGATTTAAAATCTCTTGAGAAGAAGAATCAAATATTAAATTTCCAGATCAAGAAAAATGAAAAAGAGTCAAAGGAAACAATTGAAGATCTACAAACACACTTTGAAGAAGCCAAGAAGAATGAAAAATATCTAACGACACAGTTGAAAAAAGTAAGTGAAGAATGTGAAAGGTATGTTATTGAAATTGCTTCTTTAAAAGTAGATCTAGAGAAAACAAATTAAAAAATTAATGATAGAGAAATCAATGATTCAAAATTTGAGAATAACACTAATATGTTGAATAAGATATTAAAAAGTCAAAGATCAACACCAAATAAGATAGGTATCGGATTTGAAAAAAAGAAAGGGGAGGCCATAGACAAGGTTAACATAGAAAAATGAAAAAGCTATACTGAAGCTCTTACAAATGAGGAAATAAAAAGTGAAAAAGTTAAGAATACAAAGGACATCTCAAACAAAGAAGGTTGGAAGGAACAAAGTTACAAAAGGCAATCAGGTCAGAGATACACAAACATCTCCTATTTTTATGGTTACTATTTTTATTGTAATGGATATTATCATAAGAAAATAGAATGTCAAAAAGAGATAAAAATTACAAAAATAAAGAGAAGAAAACTTATGCAAAGTCAAGCAAAAGCCACAACTCTTTTGGTCATCTATCAGGCTTTAATGAAGAGGCCATGATACATTATAAGTGTAATAACTTCAGACATATAGCATGGTATTGTATAAGCGTATTTGAATTAGTCAATAAGGACTAGAGTTTCAAGGCTCCATTCATCAAGAAGAAAGTTTACATAGGTTCATGGTATAAGAAACACCTTAAAAAATCTATGTTGGTCTAGACAACTTTGCATGCAAGAAACAAAGAAAAGCCATGGTTCATTGATAGTAGATGTTCGAGGCACATGATAGGAGATAAGAGCAAGTTCATAACTTTGAAGAAGATTAATGGTGGCATAGTAAAATTCAGAGATAATACTATTGTCAAAATTGCCAAAAAAGATACACTAAGCTTGAATAATGGTAGAACTAAAACTAAAAATATTTTTTAGGTAGAAGGTCTTAAGCATAATATTTTGAGTGTAAGTCAAATGTGTGATCAAGGGCACATATTAAAGTTTTATGTAGAAAGTTGTGAAATCAGGAGAAAAGATTCATATGTGTTAGTTGTAGATGCTTAGAGAATATGCACTAATTTGTATATGTTATCAAACATCAAAGGTCAAAGATGTTTGAGTCAGATTGAAAAAAGTTGGATATGACACAAGAGAATGGGACACATAAATTTTGACAATCTTGTCAACATCAACAAGAAACAAGCAGTCAAAAATCTTTTAAAGATTACAAAACTATCCAACACGCTTTGTGAACTTTGTCAGCATGGGAAGTAGGCCAAAAGGTGGTTCAAAACAAAAGAGTACTCGACCACTTAATTGTTAGAGCTTGTTCACACTAATTTGTGTAGACCTATGAGAACTCAAAGTACTCAAAGTGAGAAATATTTCATGTTTCTTATTGATAATTTTTTATGTATGACTCAGGTAATATTTTTAAATAAAAAATTAGAAGCTTTCAGATATTTTAAAGTGTTCAAAACATTAGTTAAAAATGAAACCAATTTGAAGATTAAGTGCTTAAGATCAAATCAAAGAAGAGACTTCATGTCAGATTAGTTTATTGAGTATTTTGAAGACCATGGAATAAAGAGATATTATTCAATAGCCAAAACTCTACAACAAAATGGAGTAGTTAAATAGAGAAACATAATAGTTCAGGAGATGGTGATGACAATACTAAATTAATCCAAGATACTAGATAAATATTGGAGAGAGGAAGTTGCTATAATAGTGCATATTCAGAATAGAGCATTATTAAGAGTCAATAGTGACAAGACTCTTTATGACCTATAGAAAGATAAACCAATAATAGTTGATTATTTTAGAGTTTTCAATAGCAGATGCTTCATAAAGAGAACTAATGAAAAACTTGGTAAGTTTGAATCCAAAGCAGATGAAGGTATATTTCTTGGTTATTCTTGAAAAAGTAAAGATTATAAATGTTATAAGAAAAGAACCAAAAAAATAGTTGAAAGTGCAAGTGTGAGGATAGAAAAAGATGGAACACAAAGAATCAATGATCTAGTAGACATTCCTAAAATCATTGAAGAAGAAGACTTTGAAGAATCAGATGAATATGAGAAGGAGAAAAATGACACCAAAACCCCATCCAAATATGTTTAGAGAAATCATAATGAAACTGACATAATTAGGGACATAAATGAAGAAATTATCACCAGAAGAATGATGGTAAGTGAATTTCAACAAGTTAATTTCTCTTTGTTATCCAAAATTCAGCCTAAAACATTTTCAAAAGCTAGACATGATAAGTATTTGGTTAAGGCAATGGATGAAGAATTAAATCAGATAAAAAAATGATACTTGGGAATTAGTGCCTAGAATAAAAGTTCACAATGTGATAAGAGCAAAATGGGTTTATAGAAATAAGTTGAATGAAAATAGAGAAGTGACTAGGAATAAAATAAGATTAGTATGTAAAAGATATGCTCAAGTTAAGGGAATAGATTTTAAAGAATTTTTTTCATTAGTGGAAAAGCTAGAGGCTATTAGAATATTTATTACATATGCAATGTTTAAAAATTTTAAAGTATTTCAGATGGATGTCAAATCTGCCTTTCTAAATGGGAATCTAGAAGAAGAGGTCTACATTGAGCAGCTCGAGGGATTTATTCTCTCAAATATTAGTAGCTATTTATGAAAATTAAGAAAAGCATTGTATGGATTGAAACAAGCTCCTAGAGCTTGGTATGCAAGACTTGATAAGTACCTACAGGATCAAGGTTTTAAGAGAGGATGTGTTGACAATATTCTCTACATCAAAATAGAAGGTAAGCATCAATTGATTGTTGTGGTATATGTTGATGAAACTAGTTTTAGAGGAAACATTGAAAAGATGATAAAAGAATTTTTTGATAATATGCAAAAAGGTTTTGAGATGTCTATGCTTAGAGAATTGTCATTTTTCTTCGGGTTGCAAATATTTTTGTCAGATAAAGAAATTTTCTATCTCAAAGTAAATATGCTAAAAAAATGTTAAAGAAATTTGGTTTTGAGGATTGTGTACCAGTTGGCACACCAATAAGTATAGAAAATAAGGTGAGCAAAGATGACGATTCACCTATTGTAAATCAATCTTTGTATAGATCTATGATTGATAGTCTTCTATATTTGACAGCATCGAGGCTAGACATCATGCATTTAGTAGGTATGGTTGCAAGATATCAGTCAGCTCTAAAATATAGTCATGTTCAGTTGGTGAAGATAATATTTAAATATATCAAAGGGACATTGGATTGTGGTTTATGGTATCCCATAGGCATAAATTTCACTTTGGTTGCTTATATAGATTCAGAATGGGCAGGGTGCTTCGATGATAAAAAGAGTACAAGTGGAAGAGATTTTTTTCTCAGTGATAGCTTAGTATCATGGCTAAGAAAAAAACATTATTTAGTATCACTTTTTATACTTGAAATATAATAGATTGCAGTGATATTGTATTGTACACAAGTGCTTTAGATAAAGCAAACTTTGGAAGATATCTTGAAACTATTTCTATTTTTTGTGACAACACAAGTGCGATTAATATTTGAAGAATTCAGTGATGCATTCAAGAACAAAATATATTCTCATTAGATATCAATTATTGAGAGAAAAGGTTGCAGATCAATAGGTTAAGATGGAATATATCAATACTATAGAGCAGATTGCAAATATTTTTACAAAGGCACTACCAAAAGACACATTTGAGTATTTGTGGGAGAAGTTGGGAGTAATTTCTTTTACTTCCTACCATTTGAGGGTCAACATCAGTTAAGAGGGAGCTAAGTGTTAGCTCTAAAATAGGCACTTTGCCATTGATGTCAAAGGAGGAGAAGAACAAAAATAGGTATAGGTATATGTACAAAAATAGGTGCAAAAATAGGTACAAGGATTAGGTACAAGTTACTATAGTAAGGGGGAGTTACTGTATGTTTTCTAAATGGTAGTATGTGTAGGTTGACATGTACAATGCATGTTTTAGGATGTGGCAGTTTAAGTTTGAGGTTGCCATCAATGACAAAGGGGGAGATGGTTAGAAATATTATCATTGATGTCAAAGGTCTAGTATTGGTGATAATGGCCCCATTGCATTTAATGGTGTGTTTAATATTCATATCTTGAATAATGTGTGTTAATATTTATTTAATATTAATAAATATATTTTTGGTTGCATATAAGTCAAAAGAGGGCCCATGGAGTAGTCAAAGAGTCCAGGGGTAAAGACAAAAGAGAAATGTGACATATTTTCTCATGAAGAGACATCTTGAGGAATTCCAAGAGTCACCATGTGAAGATAAAAGAGCCTATGACATATTTTTACATGAAGAGACACTTTGAAGAATAAAAAATTCACCAAGATAAAGAAAAAATAGGAAAGGATGCATTTGCTTATGAAGGGTCACCATGTGACTTTTCAAATGCAAGGATATGAAGCGTCATGCAAGTTTGGTGCCATTTTCCATGAAGATTGAAGGGTCACAAAGGGTGAATGCCAAAGGTGTTAGGTTATGGAGCCAAAAGCTTCACTAATGCAAACAGAGGAGGTTTCAGGAAGGTTGCTGAGTGTGTCAGGCACCGGCGTCGGTCAGGCCAACTGACGTCGGTAGGGAGGAGACAGGAAGGCAACCAATGTTGGTCAGAAGTCGGCTGGCATCGACACCCCCTAGGTAGACAGGGATCGATGTTGGTCACCTGTGTGGTTCGGCTGTGAGTGTTTTATGGGCAGTTAGCTAACGAACCAAGTGTTTGCATGTTGAGAGCCAATTTTAGACTAAGAGCTGCAGATCTAATTATTGTAATTAGGTGTCTAATTATTGTTTGGATGAGATATATATAATAGACTCATGGATTGTATTGAAGTTGTTCTAGTTTGAGTTGAGCAAAGTTTGCTTCTTCTGTGTGTAAGGTGAGCAAAGGTGTTCCTCCTAGTTCCACAGCAGTACCAAGGTGGGTGCTGGATTGGAGAATCAACATGATTCTTTAAGAGTGTATGATCTTGGTCATGAGGTGAGCATGGCTACTTTAGGAGATCTACATGGTAAGTAAGATCATTGATCTGCAGGTGTATGTGTGTGCAAGGTCAAGGTTCACAGGTGTGTAGAACCAGATTGATTTTCGGGTGTGCAAGATTAGAGAGGATAATAACACAACAAAGAGCAGAATCAGGTGGGATCTACTTGGAGTACAGGTGTGTACTCAGAGCAAAGAGAAAGGCAAGGTAGTTCCTTCTATAAGTAAGATCGGATTGAGTTGCAAGTTGTTGCAGGTTCAGGGGAGATCTACTTGAAGTATGATTGTGTACTTGTGGAGTGCATGGAGCACTTGTGGTGTGCGTGGAGCACAGGAGAACTGGCAGTAGTGGATACTGGCTAGTTGGAGGTGAACACCAACTCTGTGTTTGAGTTGGGTGTTGGGACCTAAGGGAGAGAGCTTTGAGGGAAGATTTACTGTTTATGCCCTAAAGGTGTGAGAGCCCTAGAGGTGTGTAAGGAAGAAGAACTGTGGCAGCCTTCTTTGTTGTATTTCCTTCTGAAAGAGTTTTAATATAAGTTGTGTATTGTCTCTCATATCATGTGTTATTTTTGAATTCTAGTTACTTGTGTATTCTGGTTAATTTCCGCATATTAAGTTGCTTGGTAATCAATTATGTGCTCTCGTTATATTTATCCCAACAAAGTGGTATCATAGCTAAGGTTACAGGGAGCAGGTTTTGTGTTTGGTTATAGGTCACTCTCAGGGGTTTTGGATTGAGTGGGAGTAGAGCAATGGCAAATCAAAGTAAGCTAAGAATGGAGGAGTTGTAAAGCATAGATGGTCACTTACGGTCCTATGGAAAGAAAGAGTAGGTAAAAGAAAATTATTGGTTTGTGGAAGATCAGCATGAAGGAACTGAAGAAGCAGATGTTGTAGGGGTTATTGCACAGGATGCTCTAGTACATTTCTTAGATAAAGTAGAATCTTGTTTCATAGATTCTGTTACCTCTTTCCATGCAGCCTTAGGTAGAGGAGCTGGTGAGCCTTGCCAAAGTATTGGCAAAGGGGAAGTGAAACTGAAATTACAGGCGGCCAACACATGGGTGTTGAAGGAGGTCATGCAAGTCCCAAGTTTGGAGATGTGGCTAATTTTTTCAAAAAGGTTGGGTGATGAGAGATGCACAAAAACTCTCACAGTGGATGCACTTGAATTAGCTGGTGGTAAGAAAATAGGTACTCTTTATCTACTTATTTATATTACTGATTCTTCTTCTATTGCGAAGACGTGGCTTTGAAGGCTTGGTCACATGAGCAAGAAGGAGATGCATGTTCTTAAGCAAAAGATAGATGTGTTTGATAGGTTTAAGAACTGGAAAGCCTTGGTGTTCTTAGAGGAGATGACGGACAGAGTTTAGTGGATGAGGCTGGATACTTCTGAGCAAGGTAGTTTGGACATGGGATTGATTCAAAGGAGCTCGCAAGTAAAAAGTCATCACTCACAAGAAAACACAGGTACCAGTGTCGATAGGAAAACCAGTGTCAATAGTAGGTAAGACCGACGTTGGTTAGGAGGACCGATGTTGGCAATAGGAGACACTGACGTCGGTAGGGTTGGTAGTCAGGATAGGCACATGGAACCGACATCGATTGGATGCAGACTATGTGGTGACTGAGGTCAGTCACTGTAACAGATTTTGGGTGGACAACAAGCTATCAAGGAGTCTTAAACACCCATATGGAGGACTGAAGGTGGTAAGTAAGCCTCAAATTTGTTGTTCCTCTTCTTTATACTAGTTGCTGACTGCACAGTAGGAAGGATCTAGGAAATAGTGGGAGCATGGCAGGAATATGATGCAGAACTAAGCGGGAGATTTGGTAGGGTTGCCAGTCGGTATGAAAGTACAGAGATGAATGGATTCCTTAGTTGAAAAATAGAGTGAACAGACACATAAGATAGAAGGCCAGGTCATATGGTCTTGAGGAAGCTGTAAGACAGTGGTACAGGGTTTGACAGGTGGAGGACAAAGCATGGCTTTAGTCAATGTTAGTGTAACCATTGTGTTTGTCTTACCAGGTGGATGATGAGTCGCGACATCATTCTGTTGCTGTATGTGGATGGTATGCTAGCTAGCAGGATTGTACATATAGGGTTTTGTTGAGTTAAGGGTAAGATTAGTTCAGTGGTTTGCTATGAAGAATTTGGAGCAGTGAAATTCTTTATCATGGGAGACATGGAGATCATAGGTTGATTTTGTCTCCAGTGGGAGCTGATGTGAATCAAGTGTTGGTGAGGCTCAGGATGCAGAGCTGGAGCACACTAAGGGCTACACAGTTCAATGTTTGAAATCACATGAGGTCTGGTATAGACCTGAGTTTGCCCAAGCAGTGGGTGTTGTTAGAGAGTTAGGAGCCAATTCGGAGAAGTGGGTTCTTAGGGATGTGAGAAGGACCAGTAGCAGGGATTCATGCTATTCAGGGTTAGGACTTCACTACATGGGATTGTAGGTTTGGATGTGGCAGGGTACTCAGATGACAGGAGGTGCACCATAGAGTGTGTGGTGGGTTGTCTTCAGGATTCATCTTGAAGAGGGATACAAGCCAGGAAATAGATTAGATGGGGTACAGATATAGGTACAATGCAACTATTTATCTCCAAGTGGGAGATTATTAAGTTGTGGAGCTAAAAGCTTCACTGATGCAAACAAAGGAAGAGGTTTCAGGAAGGTTGCTGAGTGTGTCAGGCACCGACGTCGGTCAGGCCAACTGACGTCGACAGGGAGGAGACAGGAAGGCAACTGACGTCGGTCAAAAGTTGGCTGGTGTCGGCACCCCCCAGGTAGACAAGAACCGACGTCGATCACCTGTGTGGTTTGGTTGCGAGTGTTCTATAGGCAGTTAGCTAACGAACCAAGTGTTTGCATGTTGAGAGCCAATTTTAGATTAAGAGCTGTGGATCTAATTATTGTAATTAGGTGTCTAATTATTGTTTGGATGAGATCTATATAATAGACTCATATATTGTATTGAAAGTTGTTCTAGTTTGAGTTGAGCAAAGTTTGCTTCTTCTGTGTGTGAGGTGAGCAAGGGTGTTCCTCCTAGTTCCACAGTAGTACCAAGGTGGGTGCTGGATTGGAGAATCAACAGGATTCTTCAAGAGTGTATGATCTTGGTCATCAGGTGAGCATGGCTACTTTAGGAGATCTACATGGTAAGTAAGATCATTGATCTGTAGGTGTATGTGTGTGCAAGGTCAAGGTTTACAGGTGTGAAGAACTAGATTGATTTATAGGTGTGCAAGATCAGAGAGGACAATAACACAATAGGGAGTAGAATCAGGTAGGATCTACTTGGAGTACAGGTGTGTACTTAGAACAAAGAGGAAGGCAAAGTAGTTCCTTCCATAAGTAAGATCAGATTGAGTTACAAGTTGTTGCAGGTTCAGGGGAGATCTACTTGAAGTATGATTGTGTACTTGTGGAGTGCGTGGAGCACTTGTGGTGTGCGTGGAGCACAGGAGAACTGGTAGTAGTGGATACTGGCTGGTTGGAGGTAAACACCAACTCTGTGTTTGAGTTGGGTGTTGGGACCTAAGGGAGAGAGCTTTGAGGAAAGATTTACTGTTTATGCCCTAGAGGTGTGGGAGCCCTAGAGGTGTGTAAGGAAGAAGAACTGTGGTAGCCTTCTTTGTTGTATTTCCTTCTGAAAGTGTTTTAATACAAGTTGTGTATTGTCTCTCATATCATGTGTTATTTTTGAATTCTAGTTACTTGTGTATTCTGGTTAATTTCCGCATATTAAGTTGCTTGGTAATCAATTGCGTGCTCCCGTTATATTTATCCCAACAAAAGGTATTTTGGAAAGATATAAATAAAGGCTTGAGAATCCATTTATAATATGCAAGAGAGTACATGATTTGTATTTTTTTTAGAGGAGAGAAAAGCAAGAGATACTATAGAGCTCTATCATTTGTTGAGTAAGCAACATTGAGAGATAGTTGTGTTTTATACACAAGAAGGGTTGGTGATTCTATGAATTGGTGCTCACAAATACTTACAAGGGGTTGGTGTTCCTAGGGGTTGATGCTCAAAAATAGTTTCTATGTTGGTGCTCAGCAAAGGGGTTGGTGTTCATGTAAGTTGGTGCTTACAAACTTTGTAATTTGAGTTGGTGCTCATTCATATACTTGAGATTTATCTTCATAGTTTTTCCCACTTTGAGTTTACATGTAAAAATTTGGTCTCTCTCTCTTTTGTAGTGCATGTTATTATTTCAATTTCATTGCATATATTGAATGTGTGATGAAGTGGTTAAAGAAAATAAATCATATTAAGTAAAAGATATATAATATATTGATTTACCCCCATCCTCTCAGAGTATTTTTTGCTTACAACTTAGTTAAAAAAACAAAAAGAGAAACACAACTAAAACATGAAAGAAGACCTTATTTTACCTTCCTTGTAAGTTCCAAAATGCTTGTTATAGTGGCTTGCTTGGTTTGTGCTCATAAAGTCTGTATCAATGGAAGCTTAGCTACCTCCATCTCTCCTTAGTACCTTGTGTAGATTTGGATTGGTTTGGCTTGGATCAATATTTTATAATTATAACACTAATTTGAATGAATATTTGGAATCAATTCAACATTATAACTTTGGCATATGAGATCTTAACATTCAATAGGCAAGGCCTCTTATTTATATATTTTTAAAAATGACTAGAATCAACTTGAACCATCCATCTCAAGATGGAGATGTGTGGATAAGGATTAATCCAATTTTTTAATTAAAATTAATAAATAGGCTCATCAATAATTGGGATAGAGGGGAATTTAATAGGCATGGAAGGGATTTGATGAGGCATGGGAGGCATGAATCCTGATAGTTATGGCATTTATGGCCTAGGGATGTCTTCTCAAGAAATGATGTCACTTTGATGATGTAGATATTTAATTTTCATTTTTAAAAATAAGTTATTCAATAAGTTACATGGAATTATTAATTAAGCTCATGATTTGGTTTAATTATCTCTTAAACATGATTAGGCACTTTGATGCAAACCTTGGCTCTTTGTGCATAAATTACTCAGAATGTCTTATTATTGGCCCAATATTTGATTGGATTAGAATTAGGATGCGATGTTAGATGCATTGAATCCACCATCCCATTTAAGATTATGTCAAAACCAAATCACAAGGGCACATGTATTGTATAAAAAATTTGATAGGAAAGAGCAATCCAGAGCATCTAGGTGCAAAATTGGCATTTTGACTCAAAATGATTTGCTCAAAGTTAGCTAATTCATAAATTGCATTACCCCATTTAATGACATCCTATAAAAAATTGGCACTTGAATATATCAATTTCAACTCTTTTAATGCATTTTAGTGTTTTTAGGCCAAATTATGTATTTTGGTGGAAATTGGTCAAAAGCTTGATTGGAGGTTATTGATGGCCAATTTTAGGTGTCTATAGTTTGCCTCTATTTGGGAAGGCATTATAAACTATAGGCAAAGAAATATATTCTCAAATAATGAGAGATGGCCTGTATGCTAAAAATAATATGATGGTTGAAGAAAAATCTATAAAGAGTCTTTGAGAAGCCTATGATGATACCCCCTTGAGGGAGTGGCTATCACATTTATTGATGGACGGTCCCTCAAAAAAGAAACAAAAATAAAGGTGGAATTAACCCATGGTTGAGATTAATCCAAATGAGAAAATACTTGCATGAATTGATTTAAAATTTATATATATTTGCCCAAAGGTGGATATAATTAGGAATAAAAGTTAAAATAATGATTTGCCCATAGGAAATTATAATCATTAAGGGGATATAAATTATTTTATATAGATGATTGTGCCCTAGTTAGGGCTAATTAGAAAGCATAACTCAAGGATATAACTTGGAATATATTTTAAAGATGAGTAGACACAAATGTAGATGCAATGGTCTAATGACTAAAGAAGCCATAAATAACCAAACATATAAGCATGAAAAGTGATGAAAAAGATGGATAGAAGAATAAGATTGATCAATAAAAAAGATTCAGTTGTACCTACCAATGAGGAGATGCTCATCCTTATTAGAAATGATACAACTAGAATGGTCAATGGGTTGATTTGATCAAGGGTGGAAGGATTTACCAAGGTGCCAAAGAGAAACTTCTATGGCTCCATTGATTGTAGACCTTCTTGAAGCTAATTTTTCTTGTAGCATATGATGGTAGACATCATGATAGAACACCATGAAGACTTGGCCAAAATATGCATAAGGACTGACTCTCAATCCAATAAATACTTGAAAACAATGCAACAATGATAAAAACCATAATGATAATGTTGGTGTATGAATATGGATGGACTCAAGAATAATGTGCATAAGGAATCATCCAAAGAAAACATGTAGAATAAGTCAAGGCAATAATTTTGAAAGAAAACAAATAGACAAGTGAACAAACAAATAGAAAAAGAAACAAACAAACAACTTGAAATAAATAAACAAATATAAATCTCGAAAAGAAAAGCAAAAGAAAACATCCTAACAATGACCAAGCCCCAGTAGGGCAAATCAAGGATAACTGACTAGGCTTAGACATGACAAATGTTTTTAGATTTTTCAAATGTTATGATTGTTTTTGGATTTTTGAGGTATCTTAACTTGTTAGAGAATAAAAAGGTACCTACTCACAAAATTTCAAGAGTGTTTGGCTTTGGTTGCTCATAAAATGGTGAGAGCATATGGAAAGTGGGACTGAGGTGACCTCAACATAAATTGAGCATGACCTATATAGTCCTGAAATGACTTCCAATCACATTAATTTAATCCACACAAAAGGTGAGGAAAAACCAACTAGGTCCCAACAAGTTTTCAAATCTAGTAAATGGCCAGTCAAATAAAAACAATAATGTCAAGGTGATGTGGTCATGCATGATAAACAAGTATTTCTCCTAGTTTACCCATAGGTGGTTATAACTAGGATATAATGAAATAGGTCAATGATACTAATTTGATATTAAAAAACTTGATAGGATGGAAAAATGAAAGATATCTTTCCAAATCAATTGTCACATGACTTTCATGGACTATCATTGTAAACATAGTTTAGATATATTGATGAAATTGGATCAAAATTCACTCACAAAAAGCTCAATAAAAATCAAAGGAACCAAGATCAAAATAGGATTGGATAGGATGGATAAAAATAAGCTTTGGTCTAGATAACAATGGTATGGTAAAATAGAATGGTCTTGCTCTAAGATAATGATGGCTTGATAGATTGGATAAGATGGTAAGAGGGTTACCCACAAGTTAAGGGGTGAATGGTAGGATCTATGATAATGGCAAAAAGGCATAACATTTTGAAATGGTATGATACATGTTTTTGGCCTAGGTGATTATTATTTTTTGATGTATTTGGCTTGGGTATGGTAAAATGGCATATGATTCTATTATCCTTGCTAAAGTGGAGAAGCAAGTCCTGATCAACAAATGATACAAATAGAATATATGATCATGTTAATTGCTAGCCCATACCTCATCTAAATAACTACTCTATCAAGAACTAGCTGTAGATTCAGATGCTGAGAATGTTGTTGTGATCTTCATTGGTGATTGATTCTAATTCTTTCAAACATTGAGACAAGATATCTATTTAGCCTTTGCAAAGGAAAGTGTGGCCATGGATGGTAAATAGGGATAAATAATGGATGGTAGGTTTGTTTTTTAAAATGGAATGGTAGATGATAATGGAATGTGTAATGGTTGGGATAAAAATGAAGATCAAGACATTCAGTCACATGTAATGTTGATGATGCTAGATTCGACATAAATTTAGATGTCATGGGGTCAAAGATCTATTCTCTCAATAGGACCACTAGATTTTTTTATTATTTGGGCCTGAGAGTAGCTACCATTTGATTATGTTGTAGATAGGAAGCTATTTTAATTTGATCTTTGATATTGTCTTCATCAAGTAGTGAAAATTTTTTGTGCTCAGCTATTGGTGCCTCAATGAGGTTTTCACCAATGAAGTTATCTTGATTGTCCCATAGCACCTCTAAGAAGGTTTCACTAATGAACATTGGTTTTTGACTTTGATTATCTTCTAGTGCTTCCAAAAAAGTTTCCCTAGGAGAGTATTCTTTGTCTACATGAATGTGGTCTTGGCCTCCTTGCTCTTCTTTAACTTCTATATCACCATAGATGTAGTTCAACAAATTTTGATTATGTCAGTCCTAATCGACACTTGTGAGAGGTGAAATGCTAATAATATGGCTATGTTGGTTGGTGGTAATAGAATGGGGAATGGTTGCAAAATATTCATAGAAGATACTAGGAGAACCTGTGTCGATGCTAAAGCAATCATCCTAAAAAATTGTGGAGGGATCACAAATATATTCATACTAATCTGCTAGGCATGCATAAGCAATATTGTAATATTTATGAACATATTTTGATTCTAAATATAATTTTGACTCAAGTGACTATGAATCTAAAGTCAAAATTGATGTTGATTCTTCTTTTAGTGCTAAATTTGTTGTTAGTTTAAGAATATAACCTAACTCTAATTTTGATTATTCATCTAATGGGTACTCTATTACAATGATGTCTTATTAAATGTTTGGTATTAGACAAGTAATGACCTATGATGGCATAATGAGATCCATAAAAATTAGTTTATCAAAATGGGACTCCTCTAGGATGGGAAAAAAGTTAAGAGATAACTCCTTAAAGACTAGCTTGTCAATAGGAGGATATTGAAAAATAGGCATATGGTCGAGGTAATTATTTTCCCAAAGGCAGCTATAATCATTAAAAAGTGACTCAACAAATATTGGCTCATCAAATTGAGACTCCTTGATAACTGGTATAGGATCAATAGACAATTCATCATAGGTTAACTTATCACAAGTGGTTGGTTCAAAAAATATATATTGGATTGGTTGGTTTTCTTGGTCTTGGTTTCCAATGAGTTGAAAAATACCAGTTTTGAACACAACTTGGTCTTTGAATGATTAGTCTATTAAGGTTTGGATGGGATTGGTACTGGATGAGGAATGGTCTACAGTTGGATAATGATAGGGCATTGTGGAGCTTTATTACTCACACGAGCCAAAGGATGAAGTCCTAAAATGGTAACAATAGGGTGGCATGGAGCTTGATTGTTTGCATAAGCTAAAAGATGAAGTCTTGGTATAGAAATTGTATGACATTGTGGAGTTTGATTGCTCACACAAGCCAAATGATGAGGTCCTAGAATGGTAATGGTATGCCTTAAATATTATGGAGCTTGGTAATTCATATGATCCATAGGAGGGTTAGGGATAGCCAATGATTGGATGACAAAATGACATCATGGAACTTGATTACATATACAAGCCAAAGCACCCAAGTCCTAATAAACAATATCATCCTAATCGTGAGTTGGATCATAAGCTAGTTCTTGACTATGTTTGGTGTACTGATTATTGTAAAGAAGGTATGGATCCCTATCCCAAACAACATTATCTGTAGTTTGGTCTTTAAAGTCCTCCTCACAAGCCTCTTCATTCAAGGTCTCGAGTTAGATCATAAGCTGATTCATGACTTTGTTCCCATGAATGATTATTATGAGGTGGATATAGATCTATCTCACAAACCATATTAACATCATTAGGGTCTTGAATAAATCCATAATAACATTTTTTTATGGTCATTCTATCATAATTTGGATTATACGTGACTCTACCATAGGTGTAGTTAGACATATTTTCATAAATGATGAAAGCTCCAACAACAAAAATGCTTAGAGTTCTACAAACTATGTCCAAAGGACAAATGGTTCAAACTTGGTCTAACTTGGTCAAAAGTATCGAGTTGTATCTCTAAAGCTAGTTTAAAAGTAGAGTTGTATCTCCAAAATAGTTTCTGCTAAGACTTGGCATAGAATACTCTAACGGTAAATGTCTAACTTCAAATATCATACGCATAAAAGGTCAAGTGTCTAAATAAAAATTGACATGTCAAAGGTCTAGGTCAAAGTGTTCCAAATAAGGTCTAAACTTAAAAAGGGAAAAGAGTTGCTAGGTATTTTGACCAAATGCAAAGTCAAAAGCTAAGCTCAAATAATCTATGCTAGGACTTTAGGCTAAATGGTGTCAAAAGCTAGACTTGAAACAAAGGCAAGATTTGATTTGATTTAATCTAGTAAGTTTGAAAACAACCTTGACATAAACCTGACACATGGAATCAAACATAAACATGATCAATTGGCATAAGGCATGAGGCAAAAGGCTCTTGGAGAAAGGCTATGTTCTCTTAAATCAAGGCACAAATGATGATGAGGATAGGCTTTAAACAAACAAACAAACAATCAATTCTTCAAATTTAGGTAATCGATTAAGCAAAGTTATGCAACTCAAAAGAGAAAGATCTATGTATTAGTCCTATGAATTGAGGCCTAAACAAAAATCAATCAATTTTTGAATCCAAACTTGACAAGGTTAATTGAAAACTCAACGTTGAAAACTAGGATTTGACTAAACAAGCTAGACAAGATTGGACATCATGACCATCCATAAACAAAGTCCAAATGGCATATGTGACTGGTTTTGAATAATAATTTTTATATAATGGTAAATAAGTATTGAAAGAAATTGAGTAGCATAACGATGTTAACATGCTTGAATGATGTGATCAATGTTATGTTTCAAAGACTCAAAGGTTCAAACTTGATAATTATGTGGGCAACATAACGATACCCATCTCAAACAAGTAACACACACACAAACATGTTTAACAAAATTTTTAAGACACAAGTGTGGTTTAAAATGGTCAACAGAACACCTCTTTAGGCAAGAGAGTGACTTATAGACAAATTGGGTTTGACATGGTTTATAGACAAAGAAACAAGTTTTAGTCTCAAAACATACCAAGTAATAAATAAAAAGTGAAAAAAATACATTAAGTATAAATGCCCTAAATCCTAACAAGGTATGGAAAAGTGGGGTTGACTAAAACTAATTAGTTTTTGAATGTTTTAGGTTGATCAATTACACAACAACTTTATGCCACGATGCAAAAGAAGCACACTTTAATTAGGTGTCCATGGCACTTGGCTTTTTGTAAAAAGGTCTTACAATTTTTATAACCACTAAATCCATCGCTTGCTTAGTGTAGTGTGATGTCTAAAGTGCATATATGTCCCACAAAGAAGAAACACAAGTTAGAGCTTGTTCACACAGACGTATGGGGACTAGCTTAGGTAGCTTCTATTAAAGGATCACAGTATTATGTCTCTTTCATTGATGATGCTACAAGAAAGGTATGGGTTTATTGCATAAAGAAGAAATCTAATGTTTTTGACACTTTTAAGAAATGAAAAGCTTTGGTTGAGAATGAAATAGGTTTGAGATTGAAGTGCCTTAGATCTGACAATGGTGGTGAGTACTATAGTAATAAATTCAACAATTACTATTTTATGAGTGGAATACGTAGGGAAAGGATGGTTCCAAGGACACCTCAGCAAAATGGAGTTGCTAAAAGGATGAATAGAACAATAATGGAGCGTGCACAGAGTATGAGGTTGCATGCTAGTTTACTCTTACAGTTTTGGGCAGAAGCTATAGATACTATAGTTTACCTGATTAACAGAGGACCTTCTATTGCTCTAGATGGTGGAATTCTAGAAGAGGCTTAGACAAGTAAAAAGGTAGATCTTTCATTTCTCAGAGTTTTTAGTTTTAAAGCTTTTGTGCACATTGATAAAGAAAATAGAAAGAAGATGGATGCTAAATCTATACGATGCACTTTTATTGGTTATGGCTCTAGAGATTTCAGATTCTGGTTGTAGAATTTAGGAACTAACAAAATTATTAGAAGCCGTGATGTTTTTTTCAATGAGAAAGTGATGTATAGTGATCAGCTCAAGAAGTTGAATAATACTGAGCAGGGCAATGTTGATTTGGATGAGGTTATGATCCAAGAAGAGCTCACGGGTAATCACTCATAGGAAAACATAGACACCAACATCGGTCATTCAGGAACTGATGTCGGTTAGAAAGGAACTAATGTCGGTCAGATAGAAATTGAAGTCAGCCAGACAAGAACTGACATCGGTCATGTGGAACTGATGTCGGTCAAATACATACGGAGAGATGACTGAGATTGGTCACTAATAGAGAATTTGGGTGGACAACAAGCTGTGAATGAGTCTCAAATGCCCATGAGGTCTGAAAGGGTAAGTAAACCTCCAATTCATTATTCTCCTTCGTTGTACTACTTATTGCTCACTGATAGTGGAGAACCAGAAAGCTTTGATGAGGCAATATAGGTAGAAACCAAGAAACAGTTAGAGCTTGGCATGAATGAGGAAATTGATTCCTTGAAAGAGAACCAAACGTGGGATTTGGTTGAGTTGTCAGTCGGAAAGAAAGCATTGAAAAATAGATGGATTTACAGATTAAAGGAAGGAGAGAATGGACAAATGAGACATAAGGCCAGGTTGGTAGTAAAGGGATTTGCACAAAAACTAGGTATTGACTTTGGTGAAATTTTTTCTCCTATAATAAAAATGACTTCTATTTAGACTGTATTGCCTTTAGTTGCTATTGAGGATTTGTATCTTAAGCAGCTTGATGTTAAGACAATGTTTCTTCATGGAGATTTGGATGAAGAAATATATATGGATCAGTTGGAAGGATTTGAGGTCAAAGGTAAGGAGAAACTTGTGTGCATGTTGAAGAAAAGCTTATATGGTCTTAAGCAAGCTCTTAGACAATGGTATTTGAGGTTTGATAGGTTTAAGACTGAGCATGGCTTTAGTAGATGTCAATCTGACCATTGTGTTTATTTTAAGAGATTGGATAATGGTAGATATATTATCCTATTGTTGTATGTAGATGATATGCTTATTATAGGGTCACACATGCAGGATATTACTGAGCTTAAAGTAAAATTACCTCACACAGTTGCCATGAAGGATTTGGGAGTAGCAAAGAAAATCCTTGGCATGAGTAATAAGAGAGATAGGAAAAATCACAGTTTGATTTTGTCTCAAGAGGATTATGTGAACAAGGTGTTGGAAAGGTTCAATATGCATGATACAAAACTGATAAGCACACCTATGGCTGGATGCTTTAAGTTGAGCAAAGAACAATGTCTTAAATCACATGATGAGGTTGAGTACATGAGCAAAGTTCCATATGCTTCAGCAGTTGGGAGCTTGATGTATGTAATGGTATGTACTAGACCTGATATAGCCCAAGTACTGGGAGTTGTCAACAACTTTATGGCCAATCCAGGGAAGGAACACTGGAAAGCAGTTCAGTGGATTCTTAGATATCTGAGAGGGACCAGCAGTAGGCATTCATGTTATGGAGGGTTAAATACTTCTCTACATGGATATGTAGATTCAGATATGGCAAGTGACTTGGATGGTAGGATAAGCACCACAGGATATGTGTTCACTGTTGGTGGATCAGTAGTTAGTTGGATTTTAAAGTTGCAAAAGGATGTTGCCTTGTCTACTACAGAGGTAGAATACATTACAGTCACAGAGGCTAGCAAAGAGATGATTTGGATGACTCAGTTCATGGAAGAGTTGGGAAAGGAGCAAGAAAGTTGTAAATTGTACAGTGATAGTCAAAGTATAATTCATTTGGCAAAGAATTCAGCCTTTCATTCAAGAACCAAACATATACAGCTTAGGTACCACTTCATTAGACAAGTATTGGAGGATGGTGAGTTGAAGCTGGAAAAGATCCATACAAATAAGAACCATGTTGATATGTTAACAAAGTCAGTAACAAAGGAGAAGTTGAATCTTCATTCGACTTTTGTTAGTCTTCAAGATTGAGCTTGAAAATGGAGAAGCTAGAAGATGTTACTCTACAAGTACAAGTGCAACTGTTTATCTCCAAGTGGGAGATTGTTGAGTTATAGAGCTAAAAGTTTTACCAGATGAGCAAAAGCAAAGTTGCTGGGGTTACACAGTCACCGACATCGGTCAGGTGTCGACCAATGGCTGCCAATGTCGGTCATGGATCGGCTGACGTCGGTCATGTGCAGACAGACTGGGACCGATGTCAGTCACCTGTGCGTTCTAGAATTCTATTTTTGAGGAAGAACATAATGTTTGCATGAAAAGATTAACTATTAGTATTGAGTTTGCATTTCTATTTTTGGTAGGACTGATTTGAACCTTTGATTAAGAGGTGTATCTAACGGTGGAGAATGTATAGCTCATGAATCCTAATATTATATAATAGGGTTAGATCTTCATAGCTTGCAGACAAGACATGTAAATGTGAATCAATCCAAGTGTTGGAGTTGGTTGTGTAATTGAAAGAGAAAACTCTTAAGGGAAATAGATCTTTACATCTGAGAGGTGTGAGAAGAAAGAGAGATTTCTTCATTGTATTTCCTTCTGGAAGAGTTTAATACAAGTTTTTGGGTTATTTTTTGTATCTCTTATTCTTTGCTGATTTTGATTTCTAGTTACTTATTATTTCTGATTTAATTTCGTGTTTAGTTGCTTACACAAAAGTAATAAATTGTGTTGTAAGATCCTATCACTTTCTTTAGAGTTGTTTTATGATTTCTAAATTAACCTTTCCTATTTTCAGCATTTTGCTTTGCTAAGTTTAGTTCCCCCTTTTCTAGATCATATGTCTTTATTTTATGACAATCAGATTAACTTCTCTTGGTATGATCAATTTAATATCCAATTCACTATACTTTCATGCATGATTGAATTAATATTCCAAATCTATGAGGAAGGTTCTAAAATAAAGAATAAGTGTGAGAAGAACATAGAATGGAGTACACAAACTGGTTTGTTTGCAGGTTTTAAACCATTGTATCTAGGAATTTCAAAATTTTGGAAATAAACTAATTAACCATGGTTATATCACTATTGAATAATTCTATCATTTATGTAGAATATGATCTCATTAATCCATACAAATTTATAATTTTTTCTCATTTTCTTGGATCAAATACAATTTTCATGTTAATACTTGTTTAAGGTAATAACCATTGATGCAAATATAGCTGACAAGGACATTGTGATAAATCAAGATTTCACAAATACCAACTCATAATGGTTCCTACCTTATTTATTATAATTGTATTTTAAAAAAATAGAGGACCAATGCATCCTAAATAGCGATTAATAAAACCAAAACAAAATTTAAAGGTGATAAAATACACACATGATGAAATAAGATCAATGTATCATGTATCATGTAAGTGTATGAGGGAAAAAATGGAGGAATGATCAAAGGTATCTATATCAGGGATATGGACGTCTAGCTAGCAACAGAGCAATGCCTAAGCTTCCCTATTTTTAATATCTTTCAAAGAAACTAGAATAAAACATATAATCTATTCTGAGTCCTTGATAAAAACCTCAAGACAAGGGTAAAATAAAGTCACTTCATCACAAACAAATCCAAGGTATGAGCAAAGCTAGTATATTACATGAAGTATTCAGAGTCTCTTTCAAGTTTTTGATTTAATTATTATTTTATGGTATGATTCATTTTTATTTCTAATTGCTAACCACAATTTTTGGGTTCTCAAATACTCAGGAGTATCCCCCCTATAAGTCACCATTTATTGTACTCAACACACCCCATTCTTAATATTTTAAATTAAGGACCCAATATGTCCTAAAAATCCTAGGTTTATTTTAAAATTATTTTTTAATTAACATTCGTATGCACACTTAGCTAAGCTCAAAACTTTAAAAAATTCCTTATCTAAATGTTGATGATTTTCATTATGTGTTGGTCATGTATAAATGCAATTGAAATTCCCTTGTTATCCATGATTGTACCATATGATTTACTCAAACTAACATATTAATGGTCTTTAAGAGTTTTGCATACATGTAGTTTTTTCAATATGCACAAGAATTACTAACTGGGAATCTTATGTTTTAGACTTATCACATTTTGCACTTTGCAAGTTGTGCATTTCATGGTTTTGTCTTCATAAAATTTATCATCATAATTTTTTGTCTTTAGAACTTTTGTTCGTAACTTTTGCCCTTCAAAACCTCTGATTCTTGGAACTTTCAACTTTCACACATTTTTCACTTTGCATATTTTGGCATTTCATATTTTTTACAATGTGGGACTTTTGAGTATTTGAAACTTTTATTCAAAACTTTTACTTAAGAGATTTGGTCTTCAAAAATGTTGTTTATGAGGTTTGTTCAAAATTGTTGTTCACAAGTTTTGTTCTTCATAGTCTTTGTCTTCACATTTCCTATATTCAAGGCATTGTGAAAATTATTTATCTTAGTCTCATTAAATGTTTTGACACCCGAATTTCAAAGGCATGCTATATGGCACACCTAATTTTACACTAAATTAACAAAAGGGTGACATGTGTCTAAGGTTATAACGTGGATGTTATTTAAATGTATAAAAGGTTTATGTGGCATACCCACCAAATTAAGTGGTAAAGTTCAAATTGAATGAGTAAAATAAGTTTGGAGATGTTGGGCATTAATTATGCACAAAATGGAATTAAAGTCTTAAACTCAAAACCTATCTAAGTGATTTTGGAAGAGACATTGTACCTATTGATTACCAATGAGCTTGAGTAAACTTGCACTCCAAAAGTGAATTTGAAGCCCTAGTTAGTTACATTCGGTTACAAACTATTTCTAGTAAGAGAGTAAATAGCAAAATTAAAGATGATAATTATGAGATTGTATATATTAAGAATGACATTGTCATCTAAGGTGTTTATAAGAGTCTTACCATTGCCAAAGTTCTATATCAAGAACTCCATGGAATACATAGACACTATCTTCGACGCAATAGTGTTCAATGATGAAATTGATAACTACATAGTTATGTGGGGTGTAATAGAGAACATAGATGCCCACTCATATGAGGAAAATATAACAGTTGAACATAAGTAGCTAGTAGTGGACTTACTACCACTAAAGTGCCAATAATTACACTTTTATACAACCAAGCCTGAAGTGATGCCCTGCACTAACTTACTTTAGGAATTATTCTTCATAGGGAAGGTGATTAGAAGATTTCAACACCACCTAAACCATAATATAGTTGTCACCTACATCTCAGGGGATGTTTTTTAAAGATACCTATGACTACCCATCATAGATGCCACATTTAATGGACACCAAGTTGAATTATGGAATAAAACAAACATAATCAAAAATACATTATGGGAATGGATTACACCCAGAGAAGTCGTCACCCTCAAGGCCAAGGAATTCATTCTAATAACTAGTTTCAAGATGGGCCTACTAAACACATTGTATGGTTTCAATATCATTCACTTCCTCTACCTAGAATGGGTTCCTTAGTTAAACCTATTGATGACCTCAAAGCTTAATTTTCACCTTGGGACAAATAATCAATTTTAGGCTCTATAAATAGATGTTCAAGAAGGATAAAATACCCATGGGTGCACACTTATACATGATGTCATATCATTTGGATGTATTCATGGCCACCATTTACATGCACAATGGGGCACTCTAGAGCTCAGCCTTAGATTACATGAAAAATTGGGTATGTGACTTTTCTTCATTCCTCCACATCTATTCATATATGATTATCATTAAAAACATTGAGAATATCTATCCCCAAGTGTGGAGGTAAAGTAATGAAGAGCCCCTAAACTGAGTATCAAAAAGCATCATGAAGACACTGTAGCCAAGGAGGATTATTAGATATACCTAAAATATATTGTAATCATGGTGGAGGGACATAAGGTTTCCCCTTTATGTCTCCCAAAATATGTCCTAGATAAATTGATAGAGTAGGAAATAAATTTTTAGCTATGGTGGAGTATAGATGAAGGCATGAAGAAGAAACACAAGACTATGTTCCATATGTTTCATTAGCATATTTCCACATAGGGATTAGGATCCTCATGACCTTATCCAAAAACATATCTCAGGCCTAGTATCCCCTACCAACATGAACCTTATGAGCATGAATTTGTATTCTTGAATGCAAATGATGATGCTGAGGTGTTGGAAAGGGCATGAGTGGTTAGGTTGATGAAATATCATTTATTAGATATACAAAGGGATACCTTCATTAAAATTGTAGAGGCACACACTAGGCTTCTTCTTCCTAAAGGATGGGAAAATACAGACTACTAGACCCCTCAACCTAACCCATGACCTATGGACCAAGGAACATCCTCCCAACCACTACCCATTGTGATGATAATTATGAAGTAGGAGCAGGGTGTGGATGAAGCACCTATCATGTCAAGTTGCTTACAAGAATGGCCTTCCAAAACTTTACCACCAATTATAATGAAGGCTATCAATCAAGATCAAGAGGTGGAGGAAATGCCTAATGCTACAACTTCTTTGGGAGGATAACAAGAACTAATTTGCATTGTTTCATTTAACTTTGAGGATATAGGTCCCCCTATTATTTCCTTGAATTTGGTTATTATAAGTGTAAGAATTTCACCTTTCACTACTCAAGAAAGCAAGAGCTCTCAAGGACCCTCTCCCATCAGTAGAGTCTCCTTCTAGTTTAACTAAGGAGGCACCATCAAATAAGCCTAATCCTAAGGATGATGATGAAAACCTAAAAAGGGATAAAATATTAAGTCTTCAGGGGATCAAAGTAAAAGCATTAGTGGAGGTTGACAAATCAAGTGAGGTCACTATTACTCTGACCACTACTACTTTAATTCTTTTGGGTCCTATTATTTTGTTAGTTCTAATGGTTACTACAGTCCTTGTTACTTCTACTAGTCCCATTATTCATGTTAGTCTTGTTGTTTCAATATCTCTTATTATTTCTAGTGTTGAGGTTTTTTCTTTAGATCTTATGGTCTTTACTTCCCTTGTTACTACTTTAGTTACCATTTCCCCTACTACTCGTAAGTCTAAAAAGGTTCATTTTAATAAGACTATAGGAACCCTTGCAAGTAATCAATTACACATTTCCTCTACTCAATTAGGTTTGATAATACCTTCATCCACTATTACACATGCCACTTCTATTGGACCCTCTATAAAAAATAAGAAGAAGAATCCTTCATATAATGTCCATCTAATGCCATAATTCAATGATGTGGACTAGCATAATATCATCTTTCCATCATTGCCAGACTTGCTTCATGTAGAGGTATTAATGCAATAATCAAGGGACATTATAATAGTGACCATTGCTAAGGACACTTATCCAATTGACTACTCAAAGTTGGTAATCCCACAGTGGGTTATAGACTTGGAGGTCCAAGCTTCACTAATATCCAATTTGATAATAACATAGCTTCCCATTGTGAGATCTATTTTTGATAAATCAATGAGAACTATGCAAAGGGTCAAGAAAAGGAAAATACAATATGAATTTGGAAGTAGTGTGATTTTCTAAGAAAGTAAATATGTGTTCTTGTTATCAAAGAGAAAGAATAGGAGACTTGGAGTGTCTCCATACAAAGAAGATTTCAAAGCTTATCTTCAGGTAAATACAAAGGCTTTATTAGAACTTCAAGTGAGCATTAAACAAGCGAGACAAGAGTTACAACAAGAACTAGAGTAGGTATAAGAGCACCAATAGATAGTACAAGTTCCTGGGGTAATTGAAGGTGATGTTTAAAATGTAGCTCTTATATTTCATAATATCTTGGACACTATCAATATAATGAGAGCTAAATTATCTCCTCATATTATTGAAAATTATAAAATGTTTAATTATTTAAAAGATAATGAGAAGAAGATAAATTTCCTTGTATTATACACCACAAATAAGGATATTGGCCTTTTGGATTTAGTGACACCACTGGTAGTATCTAATGCTCTTAATTTGGTGGTCATAAGGACATCAAACTTCTGAGACTAGGTATCAAGTGTGCAATCCTTGATTCCAAAATTAGCAGAGCATGAAAAGTGGGTCTTATAAATTTTGGATGAGCTAAATCTATACTAGGCTTGAGATCCTTCAGATAAACTAATAAGTAGGGAAAATTTTGGTTAAGTATTCCAATAGGAATCTACCAATTTTAACTAAAGTCTTCAGGGGTGAATGCTAGAAGAGATTAAACAAGAATTAAGATTTGTTAGGAAGAAAGTTACAAAGGTAGAAATATTTTGGGTGGAATTTAGAGCCACCAAGATGATCGTGCATGCTTATTGGTGTAAATCACTAGAGTACATAAGCCCTATCTTGGATATGGATATAATAGAGTTACAATATAACATCATATACAAACATTATCAAGAATTGGAAGCAAAGAAATAGGATATGTCTAGAGCATCTAGTTCAACTCCACCTTTTAGTACAATCCCTCCATTGACTATGAGCTCAATGATGCATGCCCCAACTTCCAGTAAGCCATAATTTTATTATATTATTTTATATATATATTTTTAATGTAAATTATTAGATGGAACTAGGACATGTAATAGTTGTTTGAATAATCTGGTAAACATACACATGTTGCACGGATTTGTAAGAATGAGTCTTATTTTAAAGATAGTTTTGACTAGTTAAAATATACATGCAAAATTTATATCAATTAGAAATCTCATTCTAATTATCATTATCATGTAATTTTAGAGTTTTTCATGGATTTGCAGGATGAGGTGACCCCTCCCCAAATATCATTATATTGTAATCCTCTCATTTTCAAGAAGGGAGGAGGTTGATTAGAAATCTTATTAATATATGAATAAATATTTTTGATTGTCATGCAATTGTGTTAATATCTTTCTCTTTTAATTATATTTAATTAGTTGTGTTTATTTTCTTGGCTAGTTGATTCAATAATTCAAAGTGTGCAAAAGCTAATGATAATTCCTTGTTGTTATTAGTGGTATATATGATAGTATAAGATGTGTAATAGCTAATGAATGATTAGTTCAATGATTTTATGTAATTTAGTTGACTATTTCATTTCTCTAAGTGTGTATAAGTGTATCCCATGATATATTTTTATATGAGCGAGTAATAGCTTTCGTAGATACCTCTCTAGTCCAAGCTATAATCTTCTAAATAAGGGTGTGTAATGACAACTCTAAACATTCTCCATCAACAACTTAGAGAATGTCTAAAACACCTCCAAAGGGGTTTTATATTTTTCCCTAAAAATTCTATTATTATGTTCTTTCCATAAGTTCCATGTAAGGTGACGGATACTTTGAAGCCATAATTCCTTCACTATTGGAAATCTGAATGGGGGTCTCCAATCTCTAACCAGGTCCACCAAAAAATTCAAAGCTATTGAGAGCCCTCCAGGTTTGGAAGAACAGAGAATATTGGAACAATAGAAAATAAGCCCAAACATTTATCAAATTGATAATTCCTAAAAGATAATTAGGGCTAGCACCAAATGGACCTTACCTCAAGAAGGATGGTTTAAGCTCAACTTTGATGGGGTAGCCAAAGGGAACCCAAGGGTGGCTAGTGGAGGAGGCATTATTAGATCATATTCTAGAATGATTGTGGTGGCATACACTATGAAAATTGGAATTAAAGGTAATAATGAGGTGGAATCCCTTGATTTTCTATTAGGAATTAAACTTTCTATTTCCCTAAACATTCAAAAACTTCATGTTGAAAGAGACTTGTAATTAATTATTAATGCTACCCTGGGATTAACAGACATAGGTTGGAAATTAGTGGATATAATAGGAGACATCCAATTGATTCTTAATTTTATGGAGGGATATAATGTCTCCCACATTTATAGGGATGGAAATGTGGTAACAGATGATATGGCAAACATAGGAAGCAATAGTAATGGCTGGCAGTGCTAGAGAACCTTATCTAATCTACTTAACGAGATCCAAATTCTTTACAACAAAGATGGAATCACATATATGGATTAAGTGGTATGGGATCTTCACCATCTGCATGCCCAGTTTGAGTGGGGATGACTATTTCCCCTTGAAAGGTGATACTATACTTATGGATTATGGAATCGATGGATTCCAAGCTTAGGACCATGTCATTAGAACTATTATGCTTCTTAACAATTGACATGGGAATGTGAGTAAAAAATACATGGATATATCTACTAAACACACAAAGATACCCATGTGGCTTTCAAAAGGTGGGATAAAGATTTGGCCTAAAGATTTGCTTACTTTGAAATTGAGGAAACAAAGCCATGCTAAATGGGTGGCTAACTGGACATCAATGAAGTGGAAGAGGTGGATGATAAATAGGCAGGCTATTATGATGACAAGTTAGATGAGCAAGGTGATGATTTTCTAAATGATGATTAGAGGAGGGGATGTTGATAGGTCAAGTTGGATTGAGGGCAATTCTTACTTAACTTGCACCGTCTCTAAGATTATTGCATGAGATGGTGGACGCATGTCAGTACTGAGGCTAAATTTTAGCATGGGAAAGACTACATAGATCTCCAAAATTATTTTGATATGATGAGCTCATAAATCCTACAGTACTTGATAGGCTTCAAAGGACTTATTAAGCTTGCTAGATATCTTATAAGGTATTCCATTGTTGTTTTCCTTAAACAGTCTCATGGGCTATATGTCTCTCTGGTTTTGAATTTGGGTGGTGACATTGTCAAGATTGAGACAACCTCTTTGGAGGAATTTCAATAGGACCCTATGGTCTGGCACATTATCTAGGATGGTGAGGTGACTTCTTTCATTGATGGGATGATTGGTCATGATGAGAATCTATCTCGTCAGTTTGGTGAGTCTTGGGAGGAGAATTCCAGACAAGTCTGTATGGGTGCTATTGGTTTTGAAGTCTTTGAGGAGGTGATTGGGCAAGCCATAGGGCTCCACATAAAAATGAAAAAAATTAGTTGGTGTTGTAGGATACTAAAAAAACATGGGGATTTTCTTCAAGAAAGGTGAGGTTGCTATGAAACTCCATAGGGGATTTGAACGAGAGAAGCTGCAAGCATCATGGGGGCAAATTTTTCTCATGATAAAGAAATTCTTAACTATTGAAAGAAGACTAAAGGTATTTTACCACCACCACTTTACTTTACTCAACCATTTTAAGAATAGGATGGAAATTATCTTTCCCTTTTTCTTATTGTCTTATCTAGAGAATTCCATTAAATCAGCTAAGGAAATTCAGGCCAAAAATCCTAACTTCCCCCTCATTCTCATCCACCAAGGTCTCATCTTGAGATTATACCAATTTAATTTGGCCTTGTGTCCCCTGAAGAAAATCAAATCTAGCCTATTGGAAGGCTCCCCATCACATCCCTCTCCTATTATTAAAGTTAAAGGTAAGAAATCTGCCAGGACCCCTAAAATCTCCCCTAAAACTTTGTTAGAGGGGCCCAAAATTGAAGACTATAGCACCCCAATTGGGACCTCCCCTAATTCCAAGGTTAATTCCCCTAAGTTACCCTATGGTAAGATTGAAACACTTAGGCATGGGATTATGAAGGAGTTTGCTAAAAGGGGCCAAAATTTTATTGAAGAAGAAGGCAACATTTAGTCTAAAAAGGTTAAATTTGTGAAGGGGGATCCTAGGGGAGTTAAGGAGTTGGGGAAAGTTTTAGACCTAGGTCCTAATTTTTTTGAGAATAAGGTTGGGGGTAGTGTGGGTGTTCATAGGTCCAACCATAGTACTGGAATCCCATCTTTGAACCCTTAAGGCATTGTCATCTTTGATGACTCTAAATTATTTGAAGACACTTATGAGGTTTGTGAAGATGGGACTCCCTCAGAGTCAGAGAAAGAAGCTAAGGGAATGAGCCATTTTCCTAAAATGAATGAGACCTAATTAGATAAATGTAGCTACTCATTATATGTCATGATGATGAAGTCATGGTAATCAATGCCAAAATGGATATTATGCATAAAAAATGGAAAGTAATGGTTGAATATTCCTCTAAGTCTCTTCATCATATGGATTTAATGTTTGCTACAATTAAGGATTTTGAAAACAATTTAAGGGATATGGGTGTGAATAGTCTCGGTGACTATAAGGAAATTGTTGAGTTCCTTGCCAAATATGAGACTACTAATAGTCCATAGTTGATTTGCTATTTTTGTGTGTTGGCCTATGTTTTTTCACTTTTATTTTCTATTGTAGTGCTATGTATGTGTTATTAATGTGCTATTTATACCTTGTTGGAGGCTTTTTGTGCCCATGGGGTGGCTTTGTATAGGGCCTAGGACCCTCTTCACGATGATGGAGGAAGTCATGGTAATCAAGGCCAAAATGGACAAAATGCATAAAAATGGAAAGTAATGTTTGAATATTCTTCCAAGTCTCTTCATCATGTGGCTTTCATGTTTTCTATTGTTAAGGATTTTAAAAACAAGTTAAGGGATATGGGTGTGAATAGTCTTGGTGACTATTAGGAAATTGTTGAGTTCCTTGCCAAATATGGGACTACTAATAGTCCATAGTTGCTTTGCTATTTTTGTGTGTTGGCCTATGTTTTTTCATTCTTATTTTCTATTGTAGTGCTATGTATGTGTTATTAGTGTGCTGCTTCTACCTCATTGGAATCTTTTTGTGCCCATGGGGTGGCTTTGTATAGGGCCTAAGACCCTCTTCTCTTACTTATCTAATAAAAAACAACTCTAAACATGAAGAAAATTTAGTTGATATCTCAGAGTTTATTATATCACCTATTCCTTTGACTCTTTTACTATGTTTGTATATGTGTGAGCAATAATTACTAGCTACAATCATTGGTTTTAGACACTTGTGAACAAAGAGACCAACCTAGAAGTAATCCCTCTTGAGATCATAAAACCTTCTTTCTTGCTCTACCTTTCCTGCTTTTTGGATTTTTTTTAGGTATATCCACTCTAGAATAAAATCCATTTGTCCAAGTCAATTAGGAATTAGTTTCTTTTAGATTTCAATAATCCATTCACACATGGTTAACAACCTACATGCACAACCTATTATTTGAATGCTTATATCTACTATTATAGTGGGCTCCCTTGTTTAGTTCAATTGAGATTCAATGCCCTGAAAGATCTTGATTTGGGCTTTCTACTATTATATATTATATGCAAAGAATGGCAGAGTGGTGACTATGCAAAGAATGCCATACTATGCAAAGAATGTCATATGTAATATTATCTATAGTCTTTTATGACCTTTTAATATAGTCATTATTGTCAAAGTGGTGACTATGCAAAGAATGATTGTTGACCATCGATCCTAATCTGGGCTCTCTACTATTATATATTATATGCAAAGAATGGTAGAGTGGTGACTATACAAAGAATGTCATACTATGCAAAGAATGTCATATGCCATATTACATATAGTCCTTTATTGGTTTTCATATAGTCATTATTGAAAATGTGTTGGGGATCAACCAACAAAGTTGATTACTATATGAAAGCAATTAAACATGAAATTAAATTAGATAGATAAGTAACTAGAATCAGAAATAGCAAAGAACAAGAGATACAAGAAACCACCTTGAAAACTTGTATTAAACTCTTCCAGAAGGAATTATAATTGAAGAAACTTCTTTTCTTCCACACCTCTCTCAGATGTACAGATCTCTTTCCCTCAAGAGTTCTCTCTCTCAATTATAATCAACTCCAACAACCTGGATTGATACACATATACATGCATTCTATATCTAGAGTATTGTTCTATAAGCTATGAAGATCTATCCCTATTATATAACTTTAGGGATTCATGAGCATACAATCACAACCATTAGATGCACCTCCTAATCAAAGGCTCAAATTAGTCCTACTTAAAATAGAAATGCAGACTCAATACCAACAGTTATACTTTCCATGCAAACATTTTGTTTTACCACAGAAATAACATTCTGGACGCACAGGTGACCGACATCGATACCTGCCAGTCTACCTATGACTGACGTCAGCCAATCTACTACTGATGTCAGTCGCCTCTGGTCTATTTCTGATCATCGTCGGTGACTGTGTGATTCCTGCAACTTCTGCATTCACCCATTGGTGAAGCTTTTAGCTCTATACCTTAAAAATCTCCCACTTGGAGATAAACAGCTGCACCAGTACTTGTACAGCAACATCTTCTAGCTCCTTCATCTTCAAACTCAATCATGAAGACCAACAAAAGTTAAATGAAGATTCAAATTTTCCTTTGTTACCAACTTGATTAACATATCAGCAGGGTTCTTTTCTGTATGGATCTTCTCTAGCTTCAACTCATCATCCTCCAATACCTGTCTAATGAAGTGGTACCTAAGCTATATGTGCTTGGTTCTTGAATGAAAGGCTAAATTCTTAGCCAAATGAATTGCACTCTGACTATCACTATATAGTCTGCAACTCTCTTGCTCCTTTCCAAGCTCTTTCATGAACCGTGTCATCCATATCATCTCTTTGCTAACCTCTGTGACTGCAATATATTCTGCTTCTATAGTTGACAAGGCAACAACCTTCTGCAACTTTGAAATCTAGCTAACCACCGTTCCACCAACAGTGAAAACATATCCTGTAGTGCTCCTCCTGCCATCCAAATCACTTGCCATATTTGAATCTACATAACCATGTAGAGAAGTGTTTGACCCACCATATCACAAATGCCTACTGATGGTCCCTCTCAGATATCTGAGGATCCACTAAACTGCTTTCCAGTGTTCTTTTCCTGAATTGGCCATATACTTACAACTCCCACTGCTTGGGCAATATCTGGTCTAGTACATAACATTACATACATTAAGCTTCCTACTGCGAAAGCATATGGAACTTTCCTCATGTACTCTACCTCATCATGTGAATTAAGACACTATTCTTTACTCAACTTGAAGTGTCTAGCCATAGGTGTGCTTACCGGTTTTGCATCCTGCATATTGAACCATTTCAACACCTTGTTCACATAATCCTTTTGAGATAAAATCAACCTATGATTTTTTCTATCTCTCTTAATACTCATGCCAAGGATTTTCTTTGCTACTCCCAAATCTTTCATGGCAAATGTGTGAGCTAATTTCACCTTAAGCTCAGAGATATCCTGCATGTGTGATCCTGCAACTAGCATATCATCTACATATAACAACAAAATAATATATCTATCATTATCCAATCTCTTAAAATACACACAATGGTTAGATTGACATCTATTGAAGCCATGCTCAATCATAAACCTGTCAAATCTCAAATACCACTGTCTAGGAGCTTGCTTGAGACCATACAAGTTTTTCTTCAATTTGCACACTAGCTTCTCCTTACCTTTGACCTCAAATCCTTCCAGCTGATCCATATATATTTCTTCATCCAAATCTCCATGAAGAAATGTTGTCTTAACATCAAGTTTCTCAAGATGCAAATCCTCAATAGCAACTAAAGACATTATAGTCCGTATAGAAGTCATTTTAACAACAAGAGAAAAAATCTCACCAAAATCAATACCTAGTTTTTGTGCAAATCCTTTCACTACCAACCTGGCCTTATATCTCATTTGTTCATTCTCACATTCCCTCAATCTGTAGATCCATCTATTCTTCAGTGTCTTCTTTTTGGCTGGCAACTCAACCAAATCCCATGTTTGGTTCTCTTTCAAGGAATCAATTTCCTCATTCATGCCTAGCTCCCACTAATTCTTGGATTCCACCTGTATTGCTTCATCAAAACTCTCTGGTTCTCCACCATCAGTAAGCAATAAATAGAATAATGAAGGGGAATATCAAATTAGAGGTTTACTTACCCTTTCTAACCTCTTGATGGGCATCTAAGGCTCATTCACAACACGCTATCTACCCAAATTCTCTGACAGTGACCGACCTCGATCACGTCCAGGCCTGTAACTGGCCAACATTAGTTCTTTCTAATTGACATCAATTTCTGTATGACCATCATTAGTTCCTGTACGACCGATGTCAGTTCCTGCCTGACTGACGGCAGTCTCTGTGTTTTCCTGTTTGTGATTTTTTTTTGTGAGCTCATTTTGGACCTTCACCTCATCTAATTCTCCATTGCTCTGCTCAGATTGATTCAACTTCTTGAGTTGATCACTATACATTACTTATTCATTGAAAACAACATCACAGCTCCTAATTATCTTGTTAGTTCCTAGATTCCAAAACTTGAATCCAAAATCATCAGAGCCGTAGCCAATAAATGTGCACCTCATAGACTTAGCATCCAGCTTCTTTCTATTTTCCTTATCAACATGCACAAAGGCTTCACAACCAAAAAAATTGAGAAATGAGAGATCTACCTTTTTACCTATCCACGCCTCTTTTGGAATTCCACCATCCAGAGCTATAGAGGGTCCTCTGTTAATCAGGTAAATTGTAGTATCCATAGCTTCTACCCAAAACTCTAAGGGCAAACTAGCATGCAATCTCATACACCTTGCACGCTCCATTATTGTTCTGTTCATCCTTTCAGCAACTCCATTTTGTTGAGGCATCTTTGGAACCATCTTTTATCTACGTATTCCATGCATATAACAATACCAGTTGAACTTATAGCTGCAGAACTCACCACCATTGTCAGATCTCAAGCACTTCAATCTCCTGCCTATTTCATTCTCAACCATAGCTTTCCAAATCTTAAAAGTGTCAAAAACATCAGATTTCTTCTTTATACAATAGACCCATACCTTTTTTGTAGCATCATCTATGAAAGAAACATAGTACTATGATCCTCCAATAGAAGCAACCTGAGCTGGTCCCCACATGTTTGTGTGAACAAGCTCCAACTTATGCTTCTTCTTTGTTGACCCAGTCTTGAGAAAACTCTCTCTCTTCTATTTCCCAAAAATATAGTGCTCACAAAAATATATATCTATGCTTTTCAAATCTAAAAACTTACCTGTTGACTTAAGAATTGTCATTCCCTTCTCACTCATGTGGCCAAGCCTCTGGTGCCACAACTTTGCATCTACATCTAAAGTAGATAATATAGAAGGAGAATTATCAGTAATACAATTACATAAATAGAGAGTACCTACTCTCTTACCTTTGGCCATTACAAGTGTACCCTTGGAAACCTTCCAAGATTCAGCTGTGAGAGTTACTGTACAACTCTCATCCCCTAACTTTCCTGTAGAAATTAGATTCCTCTTCAGGCTGGGAACATGCATGACATCTCTCAACACCCATGTGTTGCCATTCTACATTTTCAACTGCACTTTTCCTTTGCCAACAATTTTTCAAGGCTCATCATCCCCTAAATACACTTTTCCAAAATCTCCATGGACATAGTCACTAAAATATTCCCCATTAGGGGTAGCATGGAAAGAGGCACCAGAATCTAAAACCCAAGATTCTATATTATTATGTAAAGAGAATATAAGAGCATCTTGTGCAACAATACCTACTACTTTTGCTTCTTCCTTGCCTTCATGCTGATTGTCCTCTTTAGGTTTTGACCAGCAATCTTTGCTTATATGCCCTATCTTTCCAGAATTCCAGTAGGCTATCCTCCTACCATTTTTGGATTTGGATCTACCTCTCATCTTTGACTTAGACCTTGATCTCCCTTTCTTGCTCTTCTCTTTTTGCCTTCCCCTGCTCTCAAAACTCAAAGCATTCCCTGATGTTTCCTCTGTGCTTTTCCTATGAATTTCTTCATTCAAGATTACACTAACAACATCATCTACTTTTAAAATATTTGAAGCAGATGCAGTATTACTAACAGCCATTACCAAGCTATGCCAGCTTTCAGGTAAAGAACATAAGATTAATAGAGCTTTAATTTCATCATCAAAAACTATTTTGACTAAATTTAATTGATTTACAATTCCATGGAAATCATTTAGATGATTAGATACAGATCCACCTTCTTGCATTTGTAAATTAAATAACTGCTTCATAAGATATACCTTATTTGAAGATGAGTGTTTTTCATATAAATTTGCTAAAGTAGTCATTAACTCTACCGTAGACTTTTCCTGTGATAAATTAGATATCACAGTAGATGCTAGACTCAATCTTATAGATCCAAGAGCCTTTCTATCAAGAATTTCCCATTCTTCATTTTCCATGTCTGTGGGCTTCTTTGAAACTCCACCTAACGATAAGTATAGATCTTTCTGATACAGATAATCTTCTATCTACATTCTCCATAATTAGTAATTCTTGCCATTAAACTTCTCCATTCTCAGTTTAATTTCTTCTACCATTGCTTATCTCACTCAAATAGAAATCCCTGTGAGTAACTTGTAATCAATACACACTAACCAGATCTGAAACACCTGTTAGTCAACCTAAGCTCTGATACCACTTGTTGGGGATCAACCAACAAAGTTGATTACTATATGAAAGCAATTAAACATGAAATTAAATCAGATAGATAAGTAACTAGAATCAGAAATAACAAAGAATAAGAGATACAAGAAACCACCCTGAAAACTTGTATTAAACTCTTCCAGAAGGAATTACAATTGAAGAAACTTCTTTTCTTCCACACCTCTCTCAGATGTAAATATCTCTTTCCAGATCTCTTTCCCTCAAGATTTCTCTCTCTCAATTATAATCAACTCCAACAACCTGGATTGATACACATATACATGTATTCTATATCTAGAGTATTGTTCTATAAGCTATGAAGATATATCCCTATTATATAACTTTAGGGATTCATGGGCATACAATCACAACCATTAGATGCACCTCCTAATCAAAGGCTCAAATTAGTCCTACTTAAAATAGAAACACAGACTCAATACCAATAGTTATACTTTCCATGCAAACATTCTATTTTGCCACAGAAATAGCATTTTGGATGCACAGGTGACCGACGTCGGTCCCTGCCAGTCTGCCTGTGGCCGATGTCAATGGATCTACTACCAATGTTGGCCACCTCTGGTCCATTTCTTACCATCGTCGATGACTGTGTGATTCTTGCAACTTCTACATTCACCCATTGGTGAAGCTTTTAGCTCCATACCTTAACAAAATGGAGATCCATAGGCTAGGGCCTCTTGAGTTTGAATGAGATGTAGAATATACATCTAGAAACTCTAAAAAAGTTTTTATAGGGGCTTTAATGGCATTAGACAACTTTGTAAAGTTTGCTCTTGGTTATCAAGATCATGTTTGATCTTGTATTTATGTATTTCACTAGCTCAAGTTGGCTATATCCTCTATCCAACATGTCCACCTTCATGGCATCCTTTGGTTCAAACTTTGTCAAATTTACACTCCATTAAAATTCTTTAGATTTCTACTATGATTGTCGACCATCGATCCTGATCTGGGCTTTCTACATTTTACTAATTGTCAGCTCTTTCTTTGTCCCATAAGATCCTATTATTAACTCTTTAACTCTTTGACCTCATTAACACTATAGATATGCTTTTGTATGAATAAACTTGAGTCATTGATCTCTTGTTAGTCTAATATAGTTGATACACTTGGTATCTTCTCATTTGGCTTCGATATTCATTGACTTATTGACTCAATGCTCATTAGATCTCTATGTATGATTTCACATACACCATTAGCCTACCTAAACCCACTGACCTATCAGATTTCCTATTCGTTATTAGATATTTATTTAAGCACCTAAGATTTTAACACTTTTAAATTATGTGTTCATGCTGACCTTTTGATTTGAGGCTCATTATTGATCTCTTTGGTATGATTGAACATGTATTATTGGATCTTTGGGACCAACTGACATCTGTTAAATCATTGCTCCTTGTTGGATTTGATCTTAGTGTATATACATAATATTTTAAAACTTTTATTGATTATTGACACTTTGTATCTTACAAGAACATGTCGAGTCTCAATATCTTTGAGTGCATACCTTAAGAGGTGCATCAGGAAAGGGGTGGGTAAACCATCAGGGCTTCGTAAGATTAATGTTCCTTTTTTCACCTTCCATCTACGCACTTGTCCCCTAAAACCATTTACCCTAAGCTTATTCTTCTCAATCTTACCTATTTTAGTCTTTTCCTCTTTTCATCCCTCAATTTTGTCTGAAACTCCTTTTTGATTATTGGTTGTATTGGGTCAACTGGGTCAACCCAATATAGTTTAGGGGTATTCTTTACTTTCTTGGTTTGTTAGTCTTTTGGTCAACCTAGCACAAACCCAGTGATTTGTCCCCAAAAATACATAAGGTCAATTGAGTTGGCCCTATATAGCTGACATTCTTAGAAATATTTAAGAAAAGATTCACCTATATATACAATGTCATTTTCCACCATTTCAAAAGAGAAGAATTATTAGTGAAGAAGTGAGAGCAAACATCTACTTATTGATCATTCTACTTGAGGAATAAAGCTTAGGTTTCCATACTTTCTTTGAATATACAGATCTTATCTTGTGGATAAGTTTCTTCAATGCTTAGATAGGTTGTGTGGCCTAGAGATGATTTATCTTGGATATCTTTACATACCAAAACAATTTTTTATGAAGCACTTTGGCCAAGGGAGAGATTGAGGCTCGATGTGTTCATCTTCAAAGGTAAGTATTCCTAAGTTTATTTCTCCTTTGTAAGAGTATATAGATAATGCATTTGTATTCTTTTCTCTATGTATTAGGATTCTATATACATTAACGTGAGTATGTCTTCAAATACATGTTTAGTTTAGTTGTTTGTTTTATTTTTTATAGCCCCTACTTTGTGCCACAAGATTTGGTGTACACTAGATTATATTTTGATTTCTTGTTATTAGAATAGAGTGAACATTTTAAACCTTAGGACTCCATTAAGGTTGTTGTGTGATTGTGTTAGATTATAGGATTTGGAACCCTTCCTATCATGATAGGTTATGATGAGTGATCCTTTAATCAGGTCTAGCAGATCTACATATTGGTCATATTCCTTCTTAACAAGTGTATCCCAATTAGAAGTGTAGGTATGATCTATCTTATCTAATCTAAGATTAATTCATAGACATGATGCATTTTTTATTCCATACATTTTAGTGAACTAAATGTGAAACTAACCCTTGTAATATTTATTTTACTTTTACTTCATTTATTTCATTATTTTGATCATCATTTTTATTATATATTTTAGCATTCTAGATTGATTCTATTGATATAGCTTTTTATATCTATGCACAAGTTTTAGGACTAGGCAACTGGATCGACCTAGTACATATTTCTAACCTTTCAGAAATCTAGTTCAGCCTACTAGGTTTCCCCAATCAACCCCTTATAGTTTCAACACATTTTAGTAGGTTTTTGTACAACTTGATTGATATTATCAAACCAGTTTGTAAGTTTTGCAAGCACACTTCAAGGTTCTTCATCATCAATCTTTCTTCATTACATCTCTGATCTACCAAGATTATTTTTTAATTATATGTTTCTCTCTTTTCCTATATTCTATTTCATAGTTTGTAGTCTTTAAAATTGCCCTTGCACAATCAACTAGATAGACACTATCGACCCAATTCTATGTTCTATGTGCTATCTGAAATAACTGGATTGACATTGTCGACCCAATTCATTTTTAGACCTTGCTTCTGTAGTATAGGTTTGACCCTATTCACCCTATTATATATTTTTTGCATATAGTATTCACACTATACCTTATTTCAAATTGAAATTAACCTCAGATTGTTAGTAATTAAATCACACTTTATTTTCTTGTTGTTTGTATGCTTAGAATAGTTCACATAATTTAATTAGGGGATTTTAAATTAATCTCTTAGTTTCACTATTTCTATTTTATGCACACATGACCAAACCACATAACATAAAAAAACACTTTAACATCTATCTACCCTAGGCCAACGTACATAGATTTCATCATCAAGGGGAAAGCTAACTTGATGCTCTGGTCAAGTATAAAGCATGGCTAATGGTATATTTTGGATAAGCCCTTAACACCCTTATCATTGTGGTGTGTGAAGTGAAGGGGTAGACCCTAATACCAAGCCTATATCATTTCCACTATAGTCCCTTTTAGCCCAAACTACCTGAAACCATCCTTAGATTACTATCTAGTACCTTGCTCATAGCCAATCCTCTAATCACATTTAAAACCACTCTTAATAATCTAATTAACAATCAAGTTGACCAATTAGTTAGCTTTACTTTTCAAATTATTTGTTTGCTCTTTATTCAATTGTGTGAACAAAAGTTTGCATTAGCCAGTGTTAGTGAAAAAATGTGTTTTATGTTTTCCAATTTGATTGGCCAACATTAATCCAATTGGTTGTTTATTTCCCTTCATAACTTATTATTTTTCATTACTTACAAAGTTAGCTTGTTTAATTTTGTAATTTATTTTTAGGCTTCTTGATTTAACTATTTTCTATACTAGATCAACCTAATGCTTTTTCTACCTCCTGTATATTATACTAGATTGACTTAGTTGACCTTATATAGTTTTAGTCACCTCTTTTGACCTCTGCTTTCTCATCTCTCTTCTTTCTCCTTCATCATGGACTTTTTGTTTGGTGATGATACTGAGTCACAGTCAATAGACATGATGAGCTTAACCAATCCTAATAGGGCTCCCATAGATAGATTAGGGCTCCTCTTTTGGATGATATTACTTTTCATATTTCCACTTGCATAATGAACTATGGGACCCCTCCTCATACCTCTTCATAGCATAGTCCTCTTTTCTCATTAAAAAACCAACCTGAGTTAGAGTATAATCCTGAAATGCTTTCCTTTAATTTTAAATTTCCTCAACATAAAGGAAAGGATCCTTCTACCATTTATAACCTTATGATTAGTGGTCAAACCAAATAGCCTTATTCACCCACTCCTACATTCTCAATAGTATTTAGAGGTACCACTTTCTTTGGTTCTCAACCTCTTCCTTCAATTTCAACTCCTTATGCCATGACATCTTCTTATCTAACCTCTTCTACCTCCATGCCTAGTATCTCAACTAACAAGGCAGGTTCTACATCTAGTGGACCTCTCATAAGATCCACTACCCTTAATCCTTCCTCTATGTCATTATTTGTTACCCAAGGCAATCATGCTGCTAGTGTTTCTTCCTCTCAATGATTTACTAGTCCATCTTTTTATTCACAAGCAAATTTTGCCCCTAGTGCCTCAAATTCTCACAGTTCTTCTCAAACCCATACCAATACTAATATTGGTACCCAAGCCACTAATACTAACATAAATATTAATTCTAATGCTTCTAATGTTAATCAAATGTGCCAACTTTTGTTACAAACTCTCCATCAAATGAATACCTTTCAAGCTCATAATACGAATCAAATGATGAGAATGCAAAACCACCTTACTAACCTTTAATCTCATATGAAGCCAATAGCTTAGGGTACACATAACCAAAATGTTCCCCCTCATCCTCTTCAAAATTCTCAAGGCAATTGCATTTGTTAACTTACTTTAGTCAATAAAACCATTAAACATCTATAAAATGAACCTCTCACTACTCAAATTTCCAACATTGATATAGGAGGTATAACACCTAAAATTTCTTATAATGGGTTAAATAATCCTATTATTAACCTCAAAACATTTGGAAATATTTACAAGGACTGGGTCAAATTAAACACCTTTGCCACTATCAAGCTCCTAACCAAAACTCTCATGGATGATGCCTTGGATTGGTATAATCAAGTTAGAGTTCATTCCATTTCTAGTTTGGAGGACTTAGTAAATTTTTTAGTTCAAGAGTTCCAAACTAATGATCTTCCTAAAGTACAATATTGAGCTTGTATTCTCTCTCCATGTACATTGGAGGAGGCTATTGACTAAGCTAAAAAACAAGATTTCTTAATGCATCAATTTGAGCCACCCCAGCCTTCTATTGGTCCTCATTTATTACTTAAGAATAAAAACTACAATATCACCAATGATATTGTTATTAATTCTTTTGAAACCATTCAAAATGTTCAATCTATTGTTCCTAACCCTTCTTTGGAACCAACTCCTTCTCAATAATATACTAATCCTCATTTCTCTTCACCCAATAAAATAAATGTTCATAAACCTCTATCCTCGGCTAAATTGCTTAAGCGTCTACCTAGGCCTCTTTCATGAGAGCTTAACCCTACTCGACCTATGAAATCCTAGTATGATCCCAATAAGTTTGATTGGTTTCATGCTAGTTAGGGTTATTCTCATGAGACATGTAGACAACTTCATAATTTAGCTATGGATTTTCTTCTTAGACCTAATTTTGATCATGATTCCATTATCCGTAAATGTCAATAAGCCTATGAGATTGCTTTCAAGGACTATAAATCAAATGATAAAACTCAAGCCTTGAATCAAGTAAATGCTCATTTGGCTATCTATAAAGATCCTTTACCTAGTCATAAACCTATCCAAGACAATCAAAATAAGCCCACCCCTTCCACCAATAACATAGAAATTCTGGTTGAACCAACTTCCAAAGAGAATGTGGTTAGCTTGAATAATATGCGAAGGGTGGTGGCTTTCATTGATTCTTAACCTATCTACACTCCTTCCCATAAGACATATTGTGTTATCCAAGATTCTTCTCTAACTCATTTAAATGAGTTGGGGCTAGAAAATCTTATCACTTTTGATGATCCAATTTATGATTCTCCCTTATATAACAAATCACATTCTATTTCTACCACTCTTCCATCATCTTCCAATACTAATTATAATCAAGCTTCTTTTAACACTTCTTCTTCTCCTTCTCAAAATCAACTAGAACCAACTAGTGCATCATCTCAACATGATTTACCACCTTGTTCTAAATCTTATTCACATTCTTATAAAAAAAAATAAATGCTTTTCAGTTCTTCCTTTCGATGACATCCTTCAACATTATGCACATTTATTTAATAACCTTCTTATCAGGTATGATGAATGGGATCCCATTACAGAGCTCACTAATCTCCCATCCCAAATTCCATTCCTTGAGCTTATGAGGAATTCTTCACATCATAGAAGTTTCCTCATATAGCTCCTATTCAAGATGAATGTTCCTCATCCTCCTCTCACAAGATAGGTGGTAACTTTATCTGGTTTCAAAGATAGTATTTTACAAACATGTGAAGAGATGTCTATCAATGTTGATAAAACTATAGACACTTCTCTTTCTCTAAAATTTCCCATAGCTTCTATGATTCTCGATGAGATTCTACTTTGTGTAGATGATCCTCCTTTATTAATTAGCATCCAAATAGGTTATATCCAAGTTAATTATGCCTTGATTTATGAGGGTTCTGGTACATGTGTCACTTCTCTCAATTTCATTAAGACCCTTGGGTATTCTGAATGCAATCTTAAGTCTACACATAACACATGTTAAGGATATTATAGAAGGAAAATGCCTCTTTTAGGATATGTGTGGCTTCCCCTTATCATCACACATATCACCATTCATGTGAAGGTGATCATATTTAACTTCCACCTTTCTTATAACATCTTGATTGGTAGGCCATGGACTCACCGCATGTGATCTATTACTTCTTATGCCTACCAATGCATTAAATTCCCTCACAATGGAACCATTTACATGATTCAAGGTGACACTAACCCTTAGAATTTTGAACAATTACAAGATAGTGGTGTCTTCAAGATTCCTACTCTTGAGCCTTTGTTGAGTGTTTAATTTTTTGAGTCTCAACATCTTAAATTTCCTATCAATTAACTTGAGGTTATAGTAGGCATCTTGAGCTCATTAGTAACATTCTTCCTAACCTTTTAGACTCTGATGATGATGAGCCTGATGAGATTAACTTAAAGATCAAAACTTATGATCTCTCACCTCACCTCATCTCATAGCTTCTTGATTTCTTGTAGCCTCATTCTCAAAAACCTCCTTGTGATGACATTCCCATAGTCTTAATGAAGACTAGGCATTCTATTTACCATGCTTCATCAAATGACAAGGTTATCCCTACTTGTGTCATTGATCTTCACACCCCAAATTATGATAATGGTTATTCCTTAGATGATCTATTGTAAGGTGGTTTTGTCCAATCCCGTGATGCTAAAAAATTTCATTATCATTCTTATTTACTTGAGTCTTTTTGTGCATCTCATCATATTCCTTCTCTTATAGTTCTTAATTTTTGCACTTTCCCTTTATTGTAGGGTAGAGATGGTGTCGACACCTCCAATTTATAAGGAGACATGTATAACTATGCTCATGAATCATGTTATGACCAAGCCTTACCATTTTTATAGGTACCCTAATCCTTATAGTTGGTTTTCCCTTGAGGTTAGTGTAACTCTCCTTAGACCCTCTTTAGATCCTTCTCCTCCATCAGTAGAGCTAGCTATAGTTGAGCCTCTTCCTACTCTAGCTACAGTTGATCCTATTTTAATTCCTACTATTATTGAGCCTACCCTTACTTTTGATGCTATTTCTCCTTTTATTGAATCTAGTTCCATTCCTTCTTCATCATCACTCTCCTTTGGTGATGATTTACTTCCCTTGCCTAAGATGGATCCTCTACCCACAAAATGGGCTAATGAGTGTTCTTTGGCTTCTTCCACTCCTATTTCATCTCCTTATATGAGTACTATAACCACTCACAAGCATATTTTTTGCTTCCATGGATAGATAACCACTCTTCCACCCATTATTACAAGTTGCAAAAATATCTT